>JAVLVB010000835.1:246113-294935 GCA_032876305.1 Orestias chungarensis
GGCGCACCAGCGGCTCTACTTCCTCAGGAGGTTGAGAAGAGCTGGACTCGGGAGCTCAGTTCTCACCTCCTTCTACAGATGTGTGGTGGAGAGCGTCTTGTGCTCCAGCATCAACGTGTGGCATGGAAGCTGCTCTGCTGCAGACAGGAAAGCTCTGCAGAGGGTGGTGAAGGCTGCACAGAGGACTGTTGGAGTCAGCATCCCCAGCACCACAGACACCTCCAGATGCAGGAAGAGGGCCTCCGGCATCATGAAGGACCCCACACACCCAGCACACACACTTTGTGTCCCGCTCCCCTCAGGCAGGAGGCTGGGGAGCATCAGGTGTAAAACCACCAGACTTAGAAACAGCTTCATTCCTGAAGCTGAGAGACTCTCAAACACGGACAATTAGAAATGAAAAACACTTTCTCATTTAACCGGCACTGTTCACTTCAATATCACACTTTAAAATGTCACTTTAAAATGTCACTGAATATGTCACTTGCACTCCGAATTTTCATTGCTGCTATGTCCGAAGTTTCTGTGTCCATATTGTAGATTCTGTGTAGTTAAATCCAATTTCTCGTATAGTTCTTTATATTTTATTATATTATTTGCACTTCGAATTTTCCTTGTTGCTATGTCCGAAGTTATTATTCTAGTATTTTTATAAATATTACTGTATAAAGAAACAGTTTCCCTTATGTCTCTTAGAGAAGGAATAAAACAAATTACAAACATGAGAAACCTCTTTCCATCTTTAACCTTCTTCTTTACTTTCTCATTTTAATGAAAAATATCGATAGATCAGAAGTGATCCAAGGGATCAGAGAGAGAATTTGACCTAAGGAGCTTCCAAAGCTAAACTAATTTTCATCTTTTATCATCCTTCTTTCTTTATTATATTATGCATAATAATTCTTTCCCAAATTTTATTATGGATTATCCTTTGGAAATTTGTGTTCTGATAAAAAAAAAAAATAATAATAATGGGAATGAAATGACTATGTAAGTAAGTTAAGTTCTCAGTTTAGATGACCTTGTGCTGTAAAAGGAATGTTAGAGATATTAATAACGAACAGAATATAGATATAATAGTATAATCAAAATAACAAATATTCTAATAAAAAAATACAACAAAAAAATACCACAAACTGAGTTTGTATAGCGGACATTTGAAATGACTGGAAAATAATTTAAGTGAGAGTGAACAATATGCCTGAGGGGACTGAATTAGCTGACAACAGGAAAAAAATGAGTTGGAACCAGTTAGGCTTCTCACCTTGGAAAAGAACCAATCACGATACACAGGGGGCGGACCCAGTGAGAAGATATAGCCAGTGTGACAGGTGACACCTTCAGAGCAGTCTGCAATTTTAAACAAAAGACACAAAAATTTGGATGAGTAGTCAAAATCTTGGTGAGAACTGAAAAAGGAAAGACTTTCAGGAACTGACACAACCGTCTGTAATTTCAGGCAAAAAAGAAGAAGGACAACAAAGCAAGAGAGACTAGAAGAAGAAACTTGACAATGTCATCGTTTGAGACCCAGAACCAGTCACCTCCACGTTGTGGCCCACAGTTTCCCAGTTTGGGCCAGGAACCTCCGGAGCTTAGCATGTACGGTGAATGCTACTACCCTCCACCTTCTCTGCCGAGTCCTCAGCGCACGGCCCCTTCTACCTACGAACTGAGCGACTACGCCACCTCATCTCCAAACCCCTATCTGTGGTTCAACAGCTCTGGGATCAACTCCTCATCGTACTTGTCTAGTAACGGCCCGCCCGGCAATCCAGGCCCACCATTTGTACCTCAGCACTACGGCTTGCAGAGACCCTACTTGGGACCAGCCGGACCTGGTGGTCCAGGGGGGGAACTAAGCTGGTTCTCCCTTCCCTCACAAGAAGATCTGATGAAGTTGGTCAGACCACCATATTCCTACTCAGCTCTGATTGCAATGGCTATTCATGGAGCACCAGACAAGAGACTGACACTGAGTCAGATTTATCAGTATGTTGCTGATAACTTTCCTTTTTATAACAAGAGTAAAGCTGGCTGGCAGAATTCTATTAGACACAACCTGTCACTCAATGACTGCTTCAAGAAGGTTCCAAGAGATGAGGATGATCCAGGTAACACATTCAGATCATATTGTCTCTTTATTATTGTACTAGAATAGATTTTCTTTTTTAACCCAGAACTATTTGATGGAGTAATCTGTTACTTGAGTTGAATTTAAACATAATCTCACCCAATAGGTAAAGGTAACTACTGGACACTTGACCCAAACTGCGAAAAGATGTTCGACAATGGAAACTTCCGGCGCAAAAGGAAGAGAAAGTCTGACTCTCTCGCCTCTGGGGATGGCGCCTCAGGGCCTCAAGAGTCAGGAGACAGCGAGATGGGAAGCCCCAAACACCCTGCCCTTACCATGTCCCCAACACCGGACAGAATCCCGTCCCCTTCGCTGTCAGGTCCCACACCATGCCTGAGCAGCTTCTTGTCTGAAATGTCAACAGTTTCTACAGGAGTGCCAAACGAGGTTGGGGGGGACGGATTGAGCAGGCCGCTGCAGATCAACCTCCCTTTAGACGGACCTCATAGACCCACTCAGCCAGGAGGTTTTAGTAACTATTCCCCTAACTCAGGTGTCTCAGAGTGGGTACCGCAGGTACCAGCTCCCTCTGTGCTCACATCCTCACCATCCCACTCTTCTTTAGGTTACTGTAGCCCCATTCTAAGCCAGTACAGTGGGTCCAGTGGGCATTTCTATCCTACTTTGAGCTCCACTGGAATCATCTATCATCGAGACGGCACAGAGGTTTAAGGAGACGTAAGGGAAGGGAAAGATGTTCTTGGAAAAACTGCTGGAAGGACCTTTCAAAAGCCTGGTGTTAGTCACAAATTTTATTTATTTTTTTTTTTCGCTGACATAGACAGGTGATAATACTGTAGCATTACAAAAAGGCTGAATCAGGTATAGAGGCCTTTATTGGCTAACTGAAAAAAATGGGGCTTGCCTCACTATCAGATCCTGTCAGCTTTTATTTCAGATTTATCTCTGCAAGGGCTGTCTCATTTTATCTGACTCAGCACTAATCTGCTGACACAACGCCATTCAACGCTGACAGACAGCACGTTTAGAGGGGTAGTTAAATTACAGTGGTGTCAAAACTTTGTGTATCGTTCCTGCAGAATAAGAATAAATAGGTAATAATGAGACTTTCTGTCATGGTTGCTCAGTATTGCAACAATTGGATTCATTTACAGTCTTGGAGTGTAATTTAGAGGTGATAGATGAACTTTGTATATATGTTCACATGTTGTGGTTTGTGTTGGTTTGTTGGTAAAACTTTTTTTCAATAGAATGAGTTTGTAATGTGTAATGTAATGTGTTTTTACCATGAATAAAAGCTTTTCAATACGAAGCTTCTTTTTCCTAATTTTAGTAATAATGCTATGGGGATTTAGATATTCTGGATATATTATATAGCAATTCAGACACAAAGATCAAAGCTTTGTATGAAGAGAAAGTGAGATCATAAACACTAAAAGAAAAAACATAAAACTGCCCCATCAGTTAAAGCAATGACCAGTAGCGTGGAAGCAACTTGTCAGTGTAACCTGAGCTTTGATGGATAGTTAACTGATTCTCCTAAACGGTGAAAAGCTACATTCCCATGCTTTCTCCCCTCTCAGCATGACAGAATGCTGCTGACTGAATGAAACCAGCTTCAAAATGCAGGTGATGTTTGAAATAATAGGTTTCACAACAGTTTATAGGGTTTTTATTCATATTTTACAGGTATATTAAATAACACAGCTTTCCCAGATAAAAAAAAGAAGAAAATGTCTAAATAAAATGGCTTTTTTCTAAGTTTTATACATATATAAAATATAATAAAGACAAATCATTATAACTGTTTGGCCTCCTTAAAGTTTGATTTCCTCTGCTATTTTGATACAGTTTCTATTCCGTCAATTCAGTCAAAACAAAAAGACAGATTTAAATTCAATGTCATATCCCATTTTCATCCTGGCTTTCAAACAATGTGTTCAAGTTCAGGTTATCATTCAAAGTGGTAAAAATTATTCTATCTTATAAAATATAGCCAATTACAAAAATCTATGACAAATGTTCCTAAACAAACTCAAGGCAACAATTGACCGACAAATGCATTCAGTCTTTAATGTTAACGCAATTCCTCAAATGGATCAATGCAAACTATCCCATTCTATTATGTTCTATTCTATCCTAATTATACCTAGAGCGTATTAAAAATAACTGATATTTAATTCATTGAAAACAGTCATTTAATATAGGAATTTTGTTTTTTAATCGACAGATAAATCACATTCAGTGAGGTTTAGGTGTGTACTGTGACTGAGCTCATGGTTATGATCATTTTCCATTACATTTGGTTAGCAGAAACTGGCTGCTGCTTTCGCTCATGACTCTAATCCAAGAAGCAAGGGTGTAATTAGTTGCTTTTCTCATTTTTACCATTTTGTATGATAAATCGGAACAATGTAGCGTGTTTTTAATACAACTGAGGTTACATTTACATAATTATAGAACCTCATAAAGATATGCTAATATGTAAAAACAGGGACTTCATGGGGGATCCCTCCATTTAAAACAATGCTTCTAATTAAATTTACTTGGATTGTTTATATTTGTAAGAATTAAAGGAAGATAGGAAGTGTGGCTTAGGGAGAAAAGAAGTGTACTATGTAATGGATATTTGTAGGTAAATAAAATGAAAATCTTTTTATTTGACATTGGCTAAAACTCTTCTATTAAAATAATATTCAGTGTCTCATCTTAGAATAAAGAATATTACGACACAGTTCAGCCCCATTTTGATGTGTGAAAGCATGTTTTAAATTGTCGCATCCAAGCTGTACATGTATGATTGTCAGTAACCTGTTAATTACAGCTGTGTCATTGAGCTAAGAAAAAACTCAGACAATCTTATCTAATTTAGGTCAGTGGCTGATGTTTAGGTGTGGTACATAAATAAGCACTAAAGCCCTTTTACTGATGTCTCCCTTAAGCATTTATTTACCCTGAAACACAGGCAGCAAGGCCAAGGTTTACAGAAAATACAAGAAAGGAAGAGCGAGAGAGAGAGAGAAAGACAGAAAAAAAAAGAAAAATAAATGTCTTTCAGCTGAATCAAGTGGAATTTACCATCTTGGCACTAATGATAAAATGTCTCAGGGGAAGGGGGTCAGCCTGTTAAAATTTGCATAACTGATTTCAAAACAATAACAGAAAGAGGAGACAAGGTTTCGCTTGCACAGATAATAGATTCCTGCTTCCCTACTTGTGCTGGGCTTTTGCCCATATCGAATCTAACTGTGTGAAATGTCACGGGTCCAACTGTAGCATGGAGGGGTGGCGAGGGGGCTGAGGTTTGACTTGTCCGAGGTTAATGAACCATGTGTAAGGATCTTTATCAAGTATTTAAGCAAGTGAAGGTGGGCAAGCGTATTTTAAAATTAAAATATATTAATGGAAATTTAGAAATGTATTTGTTTTGAGTTGTTCATGTCCAAATCTTTTACCCAAATAAATTACAAACACAAGAAAAAAGCAATGCAAATATATTGAAGTAAATGTTTATATTCGCTAAAAACATGATCATGATTTGATACCTTCTTAAAGACCTAACGACGATTTTTACATTCCGCTTTCTTTCTTTCACCTCAATTGCTGAAATTAGTAGTGCAAATAAGTCTGCAAAGATGAGCTTCTGCCAAGTGCTGTTTTTTTTCTTCCTTTCCAGTGCAAATTTAGAGTTGAAACTAAAGTTGTACTCCTAGCAAAATTAAGTGTAACCTATCCTTTTTTTAATTTCAGCTAAATGTTTCCAACCGTCCAACCTCAAAAAAAACTAAGAGCCCATAACTATTGAGACTTACAAGTGGAAACAGGGAAAGCTTTTCAGCAATCAATCATAGTGGGATTCCAAGAAAGGAAAAGTGATTAGTTGTGAGGGACATAAAATATTACTGTCTTAAAGAAAATGTGTTGCTCAAAAATGATTGAAATCCTGCATATCTCTCTTTAATTAAAATTCGATTTATTTCACTTTATCATCGAGTAAAACAAATGGTAAAGACTTTTTTTTACACACAGATGAATGTTTGAAAGTCTTTATTTCTGTTATTTGTGAAAATCTTTCCTTTTCACCTTATCAAAACATTACATTTAAAATTAGATTATCACATCAGACCAAATAAAAAAATTTTAATACAGAAATATTCGCTCCATAAAAGTTTTGTGTTATACAAACCTAGGGTTTGTATTTTCAAAATGTATGTGTGTGTCTCTGTGCGTCACCTTCACTAAATTGCACATAAATCGGCTAACAAAAGTTAACGTTTTTTAAACCCATATCATGTTCACATTGTGTGTTGACAAGTACCAGGAGGTGCATGAAAAACCATGGGGGTCTTTTGAATCCCGTCAATCGACCTATCCAGCCCGATCTTTCTCACTTGTGCCAACCCAAACATTTTAAGAGCTTTTGTCTCGGTGACTTCATTAACAACCGAAATCCCTTGAAGGCGTCTTATTCAGGCAGTTTCAAACCGATGCAAATTTTCTAACTGCTGATAACACCTTGGACGGGGATGAAGAGTTCAGAGGGCCTGATGTCGTGGATGAGGGTTTTACAGATAAACGGCAGAACTTAAGAAATGTGAATCCCAGAAACCAAAGTCACTTTGGTTTTAGTAAAACCCACAATTTAGTTTTTCTTCATACTTGAGACTTCCGTTTATGTTTTTTTGTAGTTGTTCAATTTGCACTGAATGATTTCTCCACCACCCAATTTTTTTTATTTTTTGCTGAAAAAACAATGTTACCCACTTGGACATAATTATCTTTTTACCTCCTTACCTTTTTGGCCTTTTCGCAAAGCAGCACAGCACTTTCACTTCTTCTTCAACTGCCATAACCTGTCAGAGTTTACATAGCTTTTACTTAATTGGAAGAAAATTATTGTGCTTATGGCACAAATCATAGAACGTGAGACAGTTTTGGCAAAAGCCAATCCACATGCACTGAGTGACGAACCCACTTCCCAGTATTTGAGGGACGCCCCGGCTCACAATCCATCACTCATGTGTTACTTTAGCACCTTGCCCTAGGCAGGAGAGTGATTGCTAAACACAGTGATACGATTAAATCTATTAAAATCCTCCTCATCTCCACCTGCCGCCTGGCTCGTGGCAGTCTTCCACACACCTGTCGAAGTAACGGAACGCACCCACACACGTCAGTGTGTGTATGTGTGTGTGTGTGTGTGTGTGTGTGTGTGTGTGTGCAACAGCGTGGTGTTGATTATATAAACTTAAACAAATAAAATTATCCTACAACTGCATGTCAGATTTGTGTGAGAAACGTCCTGATTCTAAACTGCGACCAGATGACTGCGTTTCTTTTTTCGAGCAAGCACTGTCCGGCCTTATTAAGAAGACGTCCACAGTGTCACCTTTATTAACCGTCTCCTGATGGAAAGGCCAATATTCCTGGTACCGACTCAACCCAAAACAGACAAGAACACGTTAGCACGTACGCCCTGTGTTTCTACTAAAACAATGGAGCCCTATCAAGGCTGTTTAGTAAACGGTAGTTGAGAACATCAAGACGTTTCATCATGCCCCCCTGCCACAGCAAGGCATCGCCAGCTCCCTGTTATGTGTAAACACCCGCACACACTCCTGACACACGAACGCAGGTGATGAAAGGAACAAAAGAGGTTTTCCACCGGTTTGGAAGTCACTCAGCAACCTTTCAGTTTGCTTCTGTCTGTAGAGGTCAGAGAAAACCGCTTGTCCCCGCTTTGTAGGAAATGTTCAGGTAAAGGTTAAACAAGCTCTCCGTTCCATATAATACATCTCACCGCTTCTGAGCTTAATAATACTACTTGAAGTACAAGTCTTCACAAGATCTAAAACGTACAGCGTCCGACAGCATGGCACCGACGATAAAGCCCCGTTTTGTTTAAGGTCCATAAAAACGCAGCAGCTCCTTCTCGGTAAGCACGTGCATCCCTGGTCCCAGTCTGTTGGAGTCAAGAGAATAAGGCAATGTGAGATCTCCCCATCCGAAACATGGTTTATATACACGATTTGGGAAAAAGTGAAGTTTGAAGACAAACACAGAGCACAGCGAGACACTGTGTATATTTGAATCATTGCTATTTCACCCTAAAATATTATCCATGTCAACATGCAGTAAACATGGAGTTATGGATAGGGCAAGGGAGGGAGAAGAACCAGGAGAGGAACCAAGTGTTTATGAATGACATCTTGCATGTCGGCAAGTTAGTACATTTTTATGGGAAACACTCAACATCCAGATCTGATAAAATGTCATCGCCGCAAATGAGGCCAAACTGTTCTCTCTGTTTTAGGAATGCCTGTTCTTTACTTCCCAGTTTTGTCTTTTCTAGCCTCTTAACATGTTGCATTTCAGGAATGCTCTGATATTAGCAGCATCCATCTTACAATCAGATATGAGTAGCTTATTATTAACTTTTTTCCTGCTGAGGAAACCGCTGTGTTCTGTCTTATTTTGCATGCAGAGCAGAAAGTCTACGTTTGAGCTCATCTGACCAGAGCCTTCTCTTACATATTTTCGCAGGACCTCCAACATCGGTTTTGACCAACTTTACATTGGACTTTATTTGTATTTTGTTAAACCATGTCGTTCTGTCGTTACTCCTTTAGAAAGATCTGATATGGGGTGTACATGCCAAATAGCTTCCATGTGAACATCTTTTTACGAATGATGGGCCTCTAAGTTGCTTCTTTGATTATTGCTTCCTTTGGCCAGTGTGTCAATTTAAGTGTTATCACGGAGGACGAAACAGTTGTTTACTCTGAGATTTAATCACATACGGCTGCACTTTATTTAATATTTAGGTGACTTTTGAACATATGTGTTGCCAGAAGATTGAATTCAAGGTGCATTCAAATAAGTGGGGTTTAATTCAAACCTTCCAGCTTTATATCTATTGATAAGTATGCAACAAACGAAACCATGTTTAATGTTCTTTCCGCCTTACCTTAATGTTTTTTTTTTTAGCTCTGACACATAGGACGTTAAATTACCTTAGACATGGATCATAAAAAAAAGAAAAATACAAGGTCAGACCAGAAAGAACAAACACATGCTATTTTATTATCATATTCCAGAAATAGTCCAATCAACCCTAACACTGAAAGTCATAACTAGTTTAACTAGTTTTAGATTGAATTCATTATTTTTTTATTATTAAAAAGTGTAGTTAAAATGTATGTTTTACTTTTTTTTTGAAGGACTAGTATGTAAAAAGATTTGTATTTTGTATTGTAGATTCACAAAAGACAAACTTGGCTATTACGCTTCATCAAACCCATTTACTTTCAAGGGGCTTTTGTGTAAAAGCCACTTATTTTATGAGAGTTCATTCTTAGCTGATTCTGGGATTTCTTCAACATTATGTTAAGACTCTCCAGCAATCCCTGGTTAACCTGACAGAGAGAATCACAGTGGATAAAGTGCCTCTTTTGTTCTCAAGAGAGTGTTTCTAATGTTATTTAATCAGAACGGCGACATAAAATCATTTTTCCGAGTCCAGGCATCACCTTGGCATGCACTGTTTGGATTATTAATACACTCCACTGAATTCCAAGGAACTCACATTGATATCCATTATATGTGCTTGAAAACATTTCTCAAAATGCTTTAGCGATGTGGAATCTTAGTTTATTCGTACAATGTATTGCTTGAAAACATCCGCGTATTACTTCAGCAATGGACTTCGCGTCACCAATATTGCCTTTGGCAAAAACATGATGACAATGTCCACACAAATTAAGTTTGATGTAGGCAGACTAGGGGAAAAAAACATGTTTTCCACAAAAATATCACAAGTAAAAAAAGACAAACTGTTGCTTAAATCACCTTCATGGAAAGACTTTATATATATATTTTTATTCTTTTTCAATATATGACGTTTGGTTAACAGTTTCCACAATACACTTATTATGCAATGTACATTTCACAGATCTGTTCAATTTGTTTCCCTTGATCCGCACAGTCTTTCTGATGCGTAATGAATATTTAATGGCGCAGGCAATGACTCAAGCGCTGATCACACTGAGGAACTGAAAAATGCTACATTTTGTTGGTGCCATCGTCTTCATAGAAATGATGAATTAGCCTAATTTAACCAACAAATATCCACAATTTCACATGCATGCCCAGTCATACATTGTTGTAACGCTCTCTACGACCAGAAAGTTTAACTGTAGAGGTCAGACTCAGTATTTGTAATTTCCCATCTTAATGCTTTAAGTGAGACACTGAAGGTGCCCTTAAGGTTGCCCTGTCATAGATGACATGTCACCTTTTACAGTGTGAAAAGCAGGAAACATTCTCAACTTGCTCTTGTGTTCCCAGCGGATGTTAACATGTTTGTAACCCTCATAATCATTGTACTGTGTTTTGCCGTTGAATGAGTTTACTGAGAAACAGCAAGGTGCATGTTTTACAGTGTATGTCTTAGGCACTTTCCTAGAGGAAACACAAATGAAAAGATGTCATTAAAAAGTCGCTTAACAGCTTTCTGACCCCTTTCTTATTAGGGTTACATATACATTTAAGTCCATAAGTTTGCAGTGGATCATCATTCAATACATTTACTGAATGATATTTATTGTATTTTTTATTTTTTTTGGAGTTCACAAGAGGACTGACAAGTTAAACCGATAAATCTTTAAAAAATGACAGTTTTCCATGAAAGGCTCCTTTTAAACCGTAGACAAAAACTTCAAAACGGCCAAACAAAACAGTGAGATTAAAGTACTCTCCTGTGTGACATTGACAGCTCTTAAGTTATTGAATGTTGCTGCCAAATGTGCAAAAGAACAAATAAAAGAAAAAAAAAACTAACGAAAAACATCAGTAAACGATTAATTGTTTTAGACAGAACCAGACAAAGCCGTTGAGGTGGTGCAAGCAGAGCAACAAAATTTCCCAATGAGTATTTTCAGAACTGTAGTTTCTCAGAATGCATGGTACATTTATAGGCAGTAAATCTTCCACCCTACCCAATACAGTGACCCCGTTTGTAAACAGATAACCCAACCCACATGAGTGTGAAGCAATCCTTACAGGTGTGAAAACACGAAACAATGTGGTACCCTCTGGTGGTCACTTATGTGTCTTTAGGTATTCATTTTACAGCATATTCAGCCACTTCGCTGCATTTTCTTATTCACAAGTAAAATTCTAGTTATTTAAATCTGCACAATTCTAGTGAGTTTGGATCAGTATGGGAGCAATTCCTTGTTTATTCTGCAAATGGATTTACACTTTTATCAATTGTTTTCATAAGTTTTTCTGATTTTCTTAAGTCAGATTGAGAAAAATCAACTGTACTCCTGAACAAATGATCTTTTCCTATAAAACTGTTGATTCATTACATTACAAATACTGAACAGGTTGTTAAAAGAATACTTGAAATGTGTTTTAAATAAACTTTAATAGGAAAGCTGCAGTAAGAGTAGATCTAGGGAAACTAATTAAACGTAATGTCTTTGATGACCTAAAGCGTTTCACTGTTTAATACCTGACATACAACTCAGATTTAGAACCAAGGCTTTTACAACCTTATAGACTTGAATAAGAATTCAAAATGTCTTGAAGTTATATATCAAAAATATATAACCCATATAGATTTTATTATGGTACATGTATAAAGATAATAAATGATCCTCTTATTTTTAAGAGAGGTAGCTTTCTAATAGCCTTATTCAAAAATAAACTAAGAACATCAGTATTTGTAAACATTTTAAAACTTAAGTTTTTCTTGAAAGGAGAGATAAAATAAAACAAACTATAAAACGCAAAGCTAATCCTTGAAAATTAGCACACACATTTTCAAGATTTACAACTAGGTGAAGATGAGCGTGTAAATCTGGAGCAGGACATAAAAAAAGAGTTCATTTACATTCGCTGACAGATCTCAGAGTGTGGCCTGGGGAAAACACCGGGAAGCAGATATAAAGGTTGCTGCTAAAGCTTGAATAAATGAATTTACTTACCTAGAAGAGTTCTTAAAAAAGAATACATTTTCTCGGAACACAAATCCAGTAAGTATTTCAGAGCACAATGCCCTTATTTAAACAGTATGCTGACATCCAACAGACCATAGAGGCACTCAAATCCCCAAACCCCCCAAAATGTCCATCACATTAAAAAAGGGGTTGGATGTATTGCATTCACTTCACTAAGTGTTTGCCAAAGGCCGCTGCAATTAGTCTGGTGGACCTAGAACCCGTGTGAAATTTGTTCACACTTCAAAGTTTACCAAACAATTTAAATGATGTTATCATCACCAGTATTAACTAGTTTTAATTAAATCTATTATTTTGTTATTGGAAACATATTTTAAAATATGAAGAATGGAAATATTACCAAGAGATTTGGGGGTTTTTTTTCACACACTTGGAAAAAACACAAAAAACAAAGCATATAAACAACAAAAAGTGTTTCCTCTCTCAACGTTTTTCAATAATTCGACAGCTCTGGATTTCAATCATATAAGTGACCATGGTATAGGTTTGGTCACACAATATTTGAAACACGACAGCATAGTTATTTTTTGCAAACATTTCCATAGTTAAATGTAAACAAGAAAAAAAATCAAAATAAAATTTTTTTTACCGACCTGATAGACTGCTAAAGAAAAAACGAACACTAATGAGGCCAAACTTTGCAGTTACTACATTTGTTTAAGGAATTTATTCTTCCCCCACTTCCTGTTTTTGGGCTGCAGGCGGATTGTCATCTAATGTTTAAAATAAGATTAGGAATGCCCCGATTGTGCATCAATAGAGCTTTTAAAGCAAAGGAACGGGGCCAAATCCTCTCCAGACACCTGTGAGGTGAAGGTATGAGCATGGCTCAACTGTCAGTGCAAGTTACCATTAAGGGTAAACACTGGCTGGATAGGATACATTGCAGACCCGCCAGGTGCTGCTCCACGAGTGCCGTTTGATCTTCAAATAGTTAAAGAAAAAAAAACTACTTTAGTTGAGCAATACAATTTTATTTTATATTATAATATATATATTGAAACTACAGATATTGCTAAGTATGTAAACCTAATAATGTTTTTTTAAATTTTAAATTTTAACATTAGATTGTGTGTAGCAAAGTAAACATCTTATGTGTTCTGGTGCATACAAATGATCAGCATGAATGGTAAACAAGACTTTACCCATCACAATGAGATATGTTGCTTAGATCCCTGAAACCATGCTCAGATTTCTAATTAAAGAACTTTAGTTGTGCTGATTAGACCTTAAAGAATTCCATTAACCTCTTTAATTACCCCTTAATAACAGGCCGCAATTGTCTCTGTTCTCCTGGCTCTTGATAACAAACATTTTTGCAACAGAATAGGGAGCTGGATAACCCACATATCAAATTTGTATAATTAGTACTAACATCATGAAGATAAATGTTATTGGTTACAATAAAAAAACAACAGCAGATTCAAAGTCTATAATTGTCTATACTGACTGTTTAAATAATATCTCCTCAGAGTATAAATGAGGAGAGAAATGCTTTGCCTAAATATTCTTGTTTCACTTGCCTTCTAAACCTTTATTTCCCCACCAGGCTTCTCGGTTGGTCTGGAATAAATCAACTAGTGCATGCTAATTTGTGTGTCTCAATCCCCGTGGCAAGAGGAGAAGGTGTGAGCATCCATGCATGTATGCGTGCGCGTTTCAGAGAAACGTGTGTTTAGTGGAGGAGTCAACTGGACCATGTTGGATCTAGCTGCTGCCGGGAGATCCTGGAATACCTCAAGTCAATGCGGCACATATATTTGGACACAATCTCTGTGTGTGTGTTTGTGTGTGCTCAGACACAAATAAACTCTCCAAGAAGGTTAATTTATTTGAATACATTTTCCAGAGCTACCATACATCGCGTACAACCCAGGAAATTCTTCATTGATGCATTATTTCAGAGTGGCTTTAAGACGAATTACACAAAACACCTTTGTTTAATGAAACAAATTAGTTTAATTAATTATAAACACTTAACAAGAAAGAAAAAATTAAATAAAAAAATTGAGATAAATCAGAAAATAATTAGTCTTGAATGAAAAATCCATAATCTAGATTTTTTCGTGGTGTATATAGAGTTCACGTCTTAAATCCGAACCATTTTCAAACTATATAAAGTATACAACAGAGATTTTAACACTTAATTCTTTGAAGGTGACATCTTTTGAGGCCACAGCCATGTGTTGTTCAACAAGCTAACACAAAACCTGTTAAGAAGTCATAAAGGGCATTGGTGCAGGAAAGATATACTGGTAGTGGCCCGCCAACAGTTACGGCCTCTCCAAATGTAGAATGATTAAATCGTTAGCAAAAGGTATCAGCTTCGCGTTATCGTGCACCCTAAAACTGAAGCTACGTTTCCTGAACTTGTTTACAAAAACATCCCTGTTATTTTATTTAATTGGGTTCACTTGATGTAGTGCACAATTTTAAGGTGAAATGCTTAATTATTTATTATTATTATAAATTATTTGTTAATTATGCATTTGTATCTCAATAAAGGGGGTGCGCAAAATAAAAAGTAATTAAAACAAAAAACTTTGGTGCACTTGTTGCTGCATGTTGTTTGTGTATTTCCTCTACAACCTTTGCAGATTTGGTGACTGAGTTTTGTGCTTTTTCTACTTTGCGACAGTTCATGCTCAGTTAGCGATGGATATTGACGCCGTTGTAATGCTTTAACTGAAGTCATTCTACGGTCACTGTTGCTAGGCTGGTTTCCCCGCTGGAAGATAAAAACCTTGGCACTAGTTTTTAATTCCTCTTAAGCTTCTAAGAACATCTTTATAATATGTTTGACCAGTTTTCCTGTCCCTACCAAAGAAACGGCTACCCAGAGCCCGATGCTGCCAATGTAAAGTTTTAACATGGGAATGGTGTGTTCAGGGGTGGTGAACTGCTAGTTTCAAAACTTGTTGGTCTGACCAGATTTCTTCACCTGTGTTGCCTCTTAAAATTATGAGACACATGCCAGAGAACGTGCACCACCTCTCTGGAATGTCAATGAATGCTGGAACGGTTTTTACAAGGAGCATTTTTTTTACAAAGCAGGCAGATTCACAATGGTATCAGTACAGCATCAGAATAACTTCTGTGCTACCACTTGTAGCTGTATATAGATATATATATATATATATATATATATATATATATATATATATATATATATATATACAGTGAAAATATAAATATTACAAATATGAATTAATATTAGATGTGAAATTCATTTTCATGTTAGGTGGTAGCAGGGAAAATAGATCAAATGAATGGGAGTTTTAAGAGCTCGAGCTGGCTGTTCAAATTGATTGATTGAGCTCATTAGCTGGCAAGGATTCTCGTGTAACCTTATAAAAACAGAGAGAGAATCTTTAACTCCAACTGAGAAATGAGACAAGATATCTTGTTTTGTCATGGAATTTAATTTAGTTTTGTCCAAACACATTAAAACCCAAACCATGGGTCCTTGAAAAATATTTCAATTTGATCCAACCATCAATAAATAAAACATTCCAAATGTAAAATGTTTCACATAAACTCCTATTTTCTGTTCAGTTTAATAATAAACATGGAATTTTGAAACAAACAATTGAAAAGTCTAACGTGGAGGGAATGAGAAGGTGCATCAAAACTGATGATTGGATGGGGGTGATGGAAATGAAATGAATTACTCGTTCTCCTGATCTCCCTCCATGGGAATTCAATAAGGTGCTGCTCAAGGCCAGATGGTAACCGCTTCTGACATTTGACTCATCTGAATTTCAAGTGGAATCGCAGAGAAGACTGGGTTTCCTCTGACAGGAGTGGGGAGGGGTTGATGACATGGGGCGGAAGACAACATGTGTCAGCAGGCTGATTGAAAGATTTCTACTCGGTGAGATTCTCCACAGGAGGTCTCTAAAGGCAGATAAAGCTATGAAAATATATAAAAATATAGTTTGTTGAAAATCTGTGATTATCAATAGAGACAACATTATATTTAGTTGGAACATCAAATTAGGAGTACTTAAAGTCTTTTCAATTGACAAGAACCACGCTTGTCTCTATTGGTGGGTTCATGCTTTAGTTATGAGATAAAAACAGATGAGTTTCTATCCAGCACATCAATAATCTAATTACGCCTGTAACTTCTTGTAGATAAACCATTACACTGCACAAGGGTGTTGCTTATATAAATAGGACAAACACAGCTTTAAGCCACAACGCTAAAGTTAGGAGTGAAATAACAGAAGAGGCAGAAACTGGGTGTAGATAAAAAATAAAAAAAGTACTTAGCAACCGGCTGTCAGGTCCTTTCTGTTTATTGCTTGCTAACCCAAATATGAAGTTAGCCAGTCACAAGGTAGCAAGAAAAGTACATTTAGCCATGTAGAGAACTTGCTGAGACAAACAGCATTTGGATTGAGGAAGAAAGGAGATTTGTCTTGTTTTTGTGTCAATCTGACTTGTGAGAATATTTCCCACTAAAAATGATTTCTTAATCTCAGAGATCAGTAAAAGAAAAGAAAGTTACCTGCAAAGATGTAAGGTTAAAACGGCAATTTATTTATTCCAATTTGTTGCCTTCATTTTTCCGCAAGCCCCTATCAACCATCCTTCCTCTGCTGAAAAAGACTTTTCTACGACATGATGGCACCACCACCGTGTGTCCTTCTGCTTTACAAGCAAAAAGCTGCTTTAGTCAAACACATGAACTCTCAATCATATTTCAGATGTATATTGAGGGCATTCGTACTAACAATGCAATCATTTGATGGCTTAGGGAAAACAGTCCAGTACCACAGCTGTGTGTAGACATACAGCTGTGGGACTGGACAAACTTTGACTCACTCATATGATAGGAAGATGTCTAACCCCAGTGGGTCTATCCTGTCCATAAAGATGAGCCCCCTTTTTTTTGTTTTTGAGTGATGCTTTACTCCCGCTGACAGGTTTAATATCTTCCCTAGTGGGACTGGCAGAGCAGAATTGACCTCCGGGGCAGAATAGAGACTGTTAATGGTTTTATCACACAGTTAATTCTACATCGTTAATATATCAGCACACAATCTCATTACTTTCACGGCCTGAAGTCTGTTTAAGGAGGAAACAATTGGACAGTGATGCTTGTCAAACCCGATGACGATCAAATCACCCTTAAATTATTTATTTAAGTCAGGTTTGAATTTAAAACAAATTACCATCTTGGCTTACTTTCACTAAAATAGCATTTTTAAATAGAAATTTAAGATGGAATAATTGGAAAAGAAACTAAAGAAAAAAACTTTTTTTTTTTTTTTTTTTTAGAATAACATAAGCATGTTTTTACATAGCAGGTCAGTTTTTCAGCGACTGCAAGCATGCCCCAATCAGAATACTTAACTTCCAACGAACAATCCAGGTCATTCAAGTTTAAGGATTTGTGATAAGACATTTGTTATCTTTCACAGAAAAAAAAGCATCCATGTTTCCTTGCAATAGAATCCTAGACAAATATCTGGAATCTGTTCTATTATCCTGCTGTTGGTGTTTTTCTGTTGATGTCTTGGAGAGTTAATTTTTCGGGTGTAAGGTTTCCTAATTGATTTAAGAGTATAAAACTCACCCATTAAGCACAAGTATTTGCAACCTACTCAAAAGTAATTTAACAATGATTAATGTAAAATTTATTTAATCAAACCGGTTATTGCAGATGTCTCAGTGAGTTTTGACTGATACTCTCTACTGAAGTATGTTGCATGTGAGAGTTTTTATATATATATATATATAAATATATATATATATATATATATATATATATATATATATATATATATATATATATATATGGGTGTCTAAATCCCTGAATGCACCAATGTAATGGTAAATATTCCTTAAGGTGGGTATGTGTTACAGTCCCAAACAGAATGTTGTGCCACGCTCAACGAGCTGCAATCTTTAATTAGACTTTTGTGAATTTATTGTTCTTTGGAGACTCAACATCTACTCTAACACAAGCAGTTCCATGCTTTGAACAACTCCGCCAAGTATACCAAACTGTATACTTTTAAAGGATGTGTTTAACATTAGCTCATATTCTATTAGGAAAACAGTTAACTGAGAAACA
The DNA here is from genome assembly GCA_032876305.1 of Orestias chungarensis. Lineage (NCBI taxonomy): Eukaryota > Metazoa > Chordata > Actinopteri > Cyprinodontiformes > Cyprinodontidae > Orestias > Orestias chungarensis. The sequence goes on from JAVLVB010000835.1 coordinate 264,322, forward strand.
AAGGTGTTTTATGTGAAGTTCAGATATTTCTGTGTGTCAGAACATGAAAATTGCAAGAGGGATATTTATCTATTTTTTTCAAAACACATCTGTGTGCATTTCCTAGTTTTCTGAGATGTAACTATCAGCCTTATTTGCAACAACACATACTGCTGAAGATAGTTGATACTCAGAGATTAACCAGTTTGATAATATTGCAAGGACACAGGGCCAATTTGTTAATATCCAAACGCAAAATAAATACAGAAAAAACTGTTGAGAGTTTCAAGTCAAAGCTATTTTCTGGTCTGATAAGAGACAACCCAAAACACCGCAGCTGCTCTATAGGAGGACGCAACAGTCACAGGGAGGTAGATGGCTCAGGAGGGGTCTCTGTATTAATTCATATGTTCCTTTTAGACATGGCAGCCGTCACAGTCGGTTAGGGAAGATGCATTCCTGTCCCTCTCCTGGGCACTCCTGTGACATTTCCATTTGTCACATGAAAGCAGTTGCTTCCACAAAGAAGGATCTTTACCGTCACTTAGGAGGAGTGGAGGTTGGTGAGGCCATTTAGGCGACTGTGGCTTAGTGGGAAGAGTCGTCATCTTCTGGTTGTGGGTTCGACCTCTGGATCCTAATGAGATGTCAATGTGCCCTGGGCAAGGAACCCAAGCCCAGGCTTCCAAATCAATCTGCATAATGTCTGCATAACATAAAGCTTAATTGTGAATGTGGCTCTATTAAAAAATGTTTTGAGTGGTTGGTATGATTAAATTACTATCTAAATGAAGTTATTTTCTTTCATCAGAGTACCGTAGTATTTTTAGAGGATATAACTAATACATTTGTCTGCATACAAAATAAAAACATTAAAGTGACATCTGAGTTCTGAATGCAGTCCTTGCAATAACCTGTAATCAATGAAGCTAAAAATGGAACCTACAGAACAACACTAAATCTGCATCTGCGGACAGAGAAACAGCATCTAAGGCTGATAATTTCAGTAATAAAAATACATAAGAGCAACATAACACACCTCAAGATTTGTTTGCTGCAATTAATCCACAAAATGTTGGTAGTTTAACTAAGTATGTCTACATCTGGGTGAAATAACTGTACCTAGGTAAGTTTTCACAATAAAAGCAAAGAGTTACAAAGAGTTACAAAGAGTTACAAATTCTAATGAACTAAGATTCTTTTTAATAGCTCCCGAATATGCAGGGTTTCTATGTTTTTTTTAATGGAAATAAATGTAGAAATATCTCAGTATACATCCAAAGAATTCAGCGCACTAAAAATCCGTCTTGTTCTCTTTACCCAGAGCAAATTCAGCCTTCTCATGGTACCGTGCTGCAATGCTACAAAAATGTGTTTTGTCTATCATCAAAGTCCCAGAGCAGGGCTACCATCGATCTAATTCATATAGTTTCTTTCATTTTCTTCTAGCAAAAAAATAAATGCATAAATAAAAATTATAATAATAAGTAGACTGTTTGGACCTAGTAAGGATGATAAAAGCAGTAGCTTTGCTTTCATACGCAAATCATGAATACCAATAATAAACATGAATGAAGCAAACAAACGCTCGTTTAATTGGTCAATTAATTTATCATTTACCACCAAGTCATAATATTAATAATGTTTTTTATGTCAGTTAAATTCTTAGATTTTTTTAATTATTATTATTATTAATGACCTTGTTTGGCTTTTGAACAATTACAAATAATAATTTAATAACATTTTTAAAGGGCAACTAAACCAATAAGCTATTGAATAAATACAGTATACTTCATCAACACAATAAAACTTGAGTAGTAAAAATACTAAAATGACGCACACACCTAAGAATACTCTAAAGACCAAAGAAATAACAAGACTATTCTTCAAAATTAATGCTGCGTATCATCCTTAACAGCACCCAAATTTAAGAGGGTGGCAAAAATAAGCTGCAAGGATTATTTTCTGCGGCGGAGAAAAGCGAACCTGAATGCAGGAAACTATTAAGAGAAAAGGAATTAGAGGCTTCACAAAACTTTTAATTTTCAATATGACAATGATCAGAGTTTAGATTTAGCTAAACAGACACGAGGAGTCAGAAAAACAAAAAAAAGCAATCTCAAATCATCCGAAGATGATCGACGTTTGGTAACAGCCACAATCCAACTAAACTGCAAGTAAGAAAATATGTAAATTGATTATGCGAAGAAGCAATACAGAGAAACCATCAGGTCGGGGAAAAGCTGTAAACAACAATTTCAGACAAATCAAATAAATGAAATGGATTGAATGTGAACCCAGCAGCAGACAAAGGTAGATGGAGATTGAAATTCCGATAGGTACGCTGACACAGTCGCCAGAATGCTGACTAAATCTCTCTGTTCCAAATCTCTCTCTCTCTCTCTCTCTCTCTCTCTCTCTCTCTCCCTCTGTTCTGACATCACCGCCAAGGCCATAGTTATGCATGAGACCCGTAACTCACACATGAAACATTCATTTAATTCCCCTTCAGGAGCTTCACAAATGTCTCCATCTGTTGCTTTTTTCTTCCAGAAGCCGCGTGCACTCTGATGAATGTGTAAGCACAGGCAGCTCTGTCATGCACTGTAAAAAACATTGCACAGTTTTGCAATGCAAGATTTTTGGGAATAGATTTAAGAACAACAGCGTAAAGACCAATAGACATTTCACATCATGCAGGGCGTACATATTAAAAAGCAACTAGTAGAGCCGTTTTTGTTTTGTTGCATATGCTGGATCTTCTGCAAGTGACACTCCAAAGGTCAGGCTGCTATTACAGTGGCTACTGAGCCAAGGAAAGGGCAGGAAAGGTTTAATGACATAATATCAACTGTGCTAGGGAGAAACGATCCCTATGTGTCGATAAGTCACCATCATTAACGTTAAGACTGTCTAAATGGACGCAACCCTCCTCAGAAACACCAGGGAAGAGACATAAATTTGCTCAAGAAAGAAAAACAGCAGAACTTTCTTCCCAGCCACAAGGACACTTTCTGGAAATTAGGGCAAATAGAAAAGGAAAGAGAGAGAGACTACCTCAGATAATGACACTGATGCAAGGGAACATACATTGGAGGTGCGGATGGCGAGGGCATGAAGGAGTGAGACAGCCGTGGGTTGTAGCCTTTGAGGAGGTGGGGCGGTGTCACTTAATGTTAGTCACTAAACATTCTTCCGTCATGCTCTAAGATAAGGTATATGTTCAAATAATGTTCAAATTCGATGTTAAAAAATAAAAAAAATAAAAATGATAAAAAGAATACATTTGTTGTTTTTGTATTATAACTAATACAATAGTTGTGTCTGACCTTTGGTGTTTTTTTAGATTTAGTTTTTTGCGTGTGTGTTTTAGCACGCATTGTATGGGCACTTATGCTCATGTGTGATTATTTAAGTTTTAAGATTATAATTCAGTCGTAAACCACTGATGGTCACACGGTTACTTTAGTATAAAAAAAACAGAATAAATGCATTAAGATTTTATTGATGGTTTTCCTTTTTTTTATCGCACATGATATATTAGAAATTATGGTCATGTGAGATTTTTATTTCCTTTATAATTAAACACTTTTGGTGTAAAAAAAATATTGCAGGAAGTCCCTCTGATGATTCACCCATCAATTAAGCTGAATACCTACTATTTAGAGTCATGATTTATAGACACATAATGCATATTTCACCTTTAATTCCTTGTAGCCATTTTAATAGAAGCTCCTTAAATTTCTTCTGTTGAACTTGATCCTCCACCAGATGTCAGAGGATTTGTAAAAGATTTTGGACTTTGTTAAAGAGGTGGGGATCTAACAAATATATCTTAAAAATGTATTTGTTTTATTATAAAAATAGATGTTTTTTTAATAGAATTAGGTTTTCTTTTTTTAAATGTGGAATGCCCTCTTATGCAAATTATTGAATGTCGAGGGGGTCGGGAGTGAAAGCAGTTTCAGCTCCAATGTGATGCTGAGGAGAGAAAAGTGGAAGAGGGATGAAGAATTAAAGATAGAGGGAGGGGTGTATGCACTTAGGGCTCAGTGGGGAGATGGATATGGCTGTGCACTGAGATGGTGGGAGTTGCACAAACAGTAAAACAACCAACTGGGGCACCAGGATGTAAGATGCAGCTGTGGTCTCCTGAAGAAACGTTGGGATTTATGCAGAAACAACCGAGAGGGGGAGAACACGTTTAGCCCTTGGTAACACGTGGGATACAAAGAGAGGTGGGAGACTGGGGTGGAAACAAAGGATAAAGCTGCGGAGGAGGTACAGGGCAAGAAGAATTGCCACAAGATAGATGCGCCAACATCAAAGCAGGTAAGAAAACATCTAAATAAGAAACAGTAATGCACTGAAATACTTTAAAAACAAAATATAATATACATAGAAATTTGAGGATGCATGAACAAAAAAAATTATACACATTACAGCTTCCTTTAGGAAAAGTATTTTTTATAGCAGAAAGAACATACAAGAAAGGGATGTTTATCTATTCCTACTGATTTTATTGGTTAACTTTAAATCTGTCCAACGGCAGCGACAATCATTAGTGTCAATGTAAGGACGGCTAATTAGGTGTGTGTGAAAAAAAGCAACTCATCTGCAAAATGCTTCCTCAAGTAACAGAAACACATGCATAGCGGATTTGCATAATTTTGAGCAACAAAGCAGGACAGGAGAGAGTTGGATTATATTAGTGGCGGTGAGATTAATCTGCAAGGGGGTGGGGAGGGGGTGTTTCAACCAGTGAGGACAAGGACTCCGTAGTGAGTTAGTGGTGTGATTAGAAGTCCGTGAGGCAGCGTGAATAAACCATGAGGCTGAGGCAGAATTAATCAACACACCACATTCAGTTTAAATTTGAATAAACTGAGGCACATAAATTTACAGGTGGACTTTAAGCTTGATCTACTCAGTGATCTTTGTGTCATTAAGTGTGAAAATATGTGTTTGTGAAAGCAAGATAGAACAGCTATTTATGCATTAATGTTGACCAAGAGGATCAATACTAAAATTCCTGCGCATTTCAAAGAAGCAAAGTTCTGTTTTAAAGGCTCAAGGACATTAGATTCACTCATGAGCTGCAGATTTCCCCCAGGGTTTATAGCCACATTCCTGTCAGATTTTGTTATCCAATGGTGAAACTGTGCCATCCTGTTCCAAGTGTCAAGGAGAAAGGCTTTTAAAATGTTCACACCAGTTGAACCATTTGATATTTCTCACATACGTGAAAAAAAGAAGAAAAGTATGACGTCTTCACTGGAATGTCTCTAAAAAGATAAGAGCTACCAAGTTTGGTTTTGGATTAGAACCCCCCAGTTTTTAATATCTTACACAGATATCACCTTCGGAAAATAATAAATCTGTAAATCCTTGCAAGACATAACTATCCAACTAAACCAACTAGCTGTGCAAGGAGATTATTCGTAAGAGGAGCAGCTTAAACGCCCACGGTAACTTTGGTGGACCTGCAAAGATCCATAGCAATGGTGGAGTAATGTGTTAACAGGGCATCTATAAGTGATTCCTGTCACAGTGGAGCACTAAGCTCCAAGAGGTATTGTTTCCATTTGCAACACACACACAACCAGCATATAGGGAAATGTGTTAGCCTGAAACGTATTGGCCTGCAAATGTATTTGGTGTACAGTTTACGCAACACCCAACTCCATCATAAGACACAGTGTTGGCTTCATTATGCTGTGGGGAGGTTCAAGACTTTTGGGAATTTGCAGAATTTGTATGATTGGGGTCGGGGATTTTTAAAGTTTTCCAGTAAGAAAAAAGTTTCCCATTTATTCACTGCTTTAATCTGGTCTATCACGTATAATCCAAATTAACATACATCTTTGGTGTACATGACATAACATGAAAATATACAAAGAGTAGAAAAATTTTGCCATGGTGCTCTAAAATGAGAATTATGTGTTTATGCTTACACTCCCTCTCTAACATTTTCTGAGCAGCTCTGTTGACATCTGACTGTTGATCCACGATGACTGTCCAGCTGAATAAGCTTCTCCTCATTTGCCTTACCATTACAGAGGGGTGAGAGACCAGATGCTGTGGTTAAACCTACATGTATTGTCTATTCCTTCTTTATTTCTCATGTACTGACGTTTACTTTTCTTTTAACCTACCTTTGTCAGTGGCTGTATGTTCCCTAACAACCACTGGGGTGAATGGAATGACTCTCAGCTTCAACCCACCATTCAGAGACTCATGAAGGGATATAATCGCTACCTGAGGCCTAATTTTAACGGTAATTGTTTAACTGTTTTGATTTTTGATTTTTATTTTATTTTACAAAATGTACTGGTGGGAGTTTTAGCTTTTCATTTGCCTGCAAATTCCTTGTCTTTGTTTACAACAGAAGGTCCTGTTGAAATTGGAATGAGTCTGGATATCGCCAGCATCGATGCCATCTCTGAAATAAACATGGTATGTTTGCAACCCTCTTTCGACCTTTCAATCGAGTCGCCGGCAATGAAAACAAAAGTCTCCTTCCAATTGGAAGGTCAGGGGTTCAAATCCAGCCCATGGCAAAATACACCACAGCATCCAGTGTGGGTCCTTAGGCAAGACCCTTTGCGCTACTGCCTACCTGGCACCGCAAATGGCTGCCTCGGTGTGATTACACCAGTATGGCGCCGCAAATGGCTGCCTCAGTGTAATTACACCAAAACAAACTCCTAGTTTGTCCTGTATGTACCTGGCAAATAAATCTGATTTAATCTTAATCTTTAATCCTTTCAGGACTACACAGCCACCATCTTCCTTCGACAACGTTGGCGCGATTCCAGGCTGGTGTTTCCCGGGAATGAAAGTGTAAGCGTGGATGGGCGGCTGGTGTCGTTGCTATGGATCCCTGACACCTTCATACCGGACTCGAAGCGTTCCTTCCTTCACGATGTGACGGTGGAGAACCGTCTGATCCGCATATTCAGCAACGGGACAGTTCTTTATGCGCTTCGGTATGTTGCTCCTTTTTTTCCGGATTTCATGGTTCCGTTCTAATCAGCCGTGCTCTGGCCTTAGGATCCACTCAAACAAGGAAGGAATCACTAATGCGTCATCACTCAGTCATAAACCTTAAGGGAATGACACTTGATTTCTGCAAGCTTTGTGTCCCTAAAGATGGTTTGGTTTGTCATGTCCCTGACATCCGTGAAAATGGGTTTTGACATTTAATTGGTTTCGTCACCCTGCCGAACAACTTTTTTTTTTTCTTTTCTAAAGCTTAATGAAAGAAAAATGAGAAGTTTTGCTTTACGGTTAGATTCATCCGTCTTCTGGCTGAATTAAGGCAGACACTGATTCATGAATGTCAGCATGGCGGGTGGCAACTCAATCTGAACATGACTCAGGGAGCTGCCCTCATTTATGGAGAACATTTAGACCGAACATTAACTTTGTTACTAAGTGGATATTTCTGATTTTATATTATCACTAGAGTTCATCAAGTGTGTGAGAGTAAAACATGAATTATGCATCATGTAGCAAACTTTCCTGCCAAGGTACCAAATATGTGTTCTGTTCATTGTTGCTCAGGGGAATAGAAGTGATTGGCTTGAAAAAGTTTTGTCTCTTTTACAGAGCATTTGATCATGCACGTTTATTACCTAATTGTGGGTATAGGTGTAAGGGGGTTGAATAAATACTTGCCACTCTTCTTAGATTAACATATTTGATGTGTGTCTTTATTAGTCACATTTGTTGGTCAGTATTGATTGGGTTATTAACATATACAAGGCAGCAACAGACCTAAAATTGTCTGATATGTTCATATTCCAGGTGAGTAAATTACCTAGAAGAGTTACAATTTTCTGAAGAAAAAATTAATCCATGTTATTTTAATGAAAATGAGAATGTTTGACATAACTTTACGATGGACATTCATAGAAAATTCTATAATCTCTCAAACTGAGGTTGAGCCATTACAGGTCAAGCAATGGGCAACATTTCCGTCTCTAGATTTTTAAAGCTAGGGAAAACATAAGTCTCTGTAGTCAGAACTACATTTTGTATTGTCATTGGGGAACCTCAAGAGCCGTCTTTCTCCTTAAAGGATGAACAAGTGAATGTTAGGACAACCTTACACGTGCTGAGGTCCTAGTGCTCACATGTTTATCTAAAGTAAACTATGCATAATACTGTTTATAATGGAGTATCTTCTTCATGGAATGTTGGGAAGATATTTACAATCAAGAAACATATCTAAAGAGGCCATTTACCTTTGTAGAGTCACCCCACTGTCACAGACCAGCCCGCTCTTTTCAATCACAATCGACTCTCTACGACATAAACTGCTCCCCTTTCGTCTCAGGCTCTGATGCCATCCCCTAATTCGTGTTACCTCTCAATCATCATCACATATCCTCATATGAGAAACCATGAATAATGAATATCATTATAAATATGCAGCAAAAATGTATTTAACCATAAACATTACATGCTGTGTAGAAGTAACCATCCGCCGTGACTATCTGAAAATATATGTTGACACATGAAATTGGACTTTCTTTCTCTTGGCTGAGAGTGCTGTTTGCTCACATTAGTCGTTTGTTATCGGTTACTACTTCAAAGGTAAATATGACTACTGCTCACAGTAAAAGTGAGCAATGAGTGATAGCAGATTGCATTTACAGGTCGCACTAAACAGGACTAGAAATAAAAATATCACATCATATTGTTTTGGGACATGTTTCTTGTTTAAAATTCTGGTTTAATTTTCAAAGTAAGTTGCAAAGAGATTAGTAAATCAAATCAATTCTTATCAATTTATCTGATAACCTTCATAATCATTTGATAAGAGGAGAGGAAAAATATTCTCACTTTTGCAATGCACTCTTGACTGGTCTCCCAGACTGTACGATAAAACCTTTACAAATGATCCAGAACGTGGCAGCCTGTCTGGTCTTCAATCAGTCCCAAAAGAGTCTTTGTTCATTGAGCTTCACTGGTTACCCCTGGCTACCCGGATCAAATTCAAGTCCCTGATGCTAGCCTACAAGGTGCTTAAGGGTATGGGCCCCAACTACTTGCAAAAGCTTAAGTCACAACTCGGCCGCTTCGGTCGTCAATGGATTGTCGTCTAGCAGTGCCTACACCACGCTTAAGACAATTCAGACTGTTTTCATGTGTCCTTCCAACATGCTGGAATGACAAAAAGCAGAGGAGTCCTTGTCTTTCTTCAAGAAACTCTTGAAGACCCACCTCTTCAAAGAGCATCTCCTGTCCTAACTCTGACCCACACCTCTATACCACCTCTACCACTATTTTTGTACTACCCTCTATCTCTTCTGTGTCACCAGTGACTCTGCCTAGGGATTGTTCTCTAGATAGCTTATTGTCAGATTGACAATAACTGTTATTGGATCTACTTTGTAAGTCATTTTGTTTTGGATAAAAGTGTCTGCTAAATGAATAAACATAAACATTTTTTTTACATTGTCACTGAAAGGAAACGGAATTCTTTGCCAGTAATCTTCTAATGATAATTTGTTGTCTCGTGTTCAAAAAAAGTATTTTTTTATTAAGATTTTGCATTGGAAATTCAACAGCATCACAGCTACAATTGCCTGCAATATGGATCTGACCAAATACCCCATGGACAAACAGGTGTGCACCCTGCAGCTGGAGAGCTGTGAGTACTTTCCTTCCACCAACCCTCCATCATGTGTAGGACTTGCTATAAAAACCCATCATCTTCTTTCCATTATCTCTGAATTTTTCATCTTCACCGTCAATTTAGTGAGTATTGAACTGTTGAGCTCTTTGTTGCTGTGCAGACTTGATGCCACAGCTGGAAATATGTGTGTGTGTGCTCCATTGTCAGGGGGCTATAACATACAGGACGTGGTGTTCTACTGGACGAGAGGGAATGATTCGGTGAAGGGTTTGAACACCCTGCGGCTGGCGCAGTACAGTGTGGAGAGCTACTATACATCAGTGTCGGAGGCTGTGTACGAAACAGGTACCTAGTCGAGTCGTGGAGGCTACGATACAGTGAAACCTGGAGGCATTTTATAATTTTTATGTGTTAAACGAGTCGTGCCATTTCATGTCACATCACAGGTCATTACCCCAAGCTGGTGCTGCATTTCTCCCTGCGCAGAAACGTCTTGTTCTTTATCCTGGAAACATACGTCCCCTCCATTCTCCTGGTGGTTCTCTCCTGGGTCTCCTTCTGGATCAGCCAGTCATCTGTGCCGGCTAGAACATGCATTGGTCAGTATTTTGCTTCCCAAATATGATTCTTGTACACCATGTAACAGTCAAACCTCTGAGGACACCATGTTGTTTGGTTTTTGTAATTATGCCCTAATTAAAATGTGAACGTTTGTTACGCTGCATTAGAAAAACAATAACATATCACTAGTGCAGTTCAATGTTATCGTTATTTTTTTGTATGATGAGCTTGTGCAAGAACTCACAGATCAAATCCCTCTCTTTCTATTAAAATATGTGTAAGAATTCACAAACACATGGGATACTTTAGTTAGTGAATCACCTACATATCATTATCATACAGAAGCCATTCTCATATTTGCAGTAATACTTACATAGAAACCTATAATTATAAATAAGGTTCAACACCTTTGTGTAAAACATGTACTTATACATTGGAACACGGACTAAGAAAGCATGACCAAAGGCTTTCATCTAAATCACATTGTCTAAAGACAATAAAAGGCATTCTATTCTATTCTATTATAATCTTGTACCGACTTTAAGTAGTCATTAGCTTCTTAGTGGTCAGCTAATCTGGATTTGACTGAAATAAAGTTGCCAAGACATCAATGTACTGCAGGTAAGATACTGATTTTCCAATACCTTTTAATACAATAAATTTCTTGAAATCCTAAATAATAACTTTAAATAAAAAAAGATTGATTTTAGTTTACATAATTACAAAAATAATAGAAACAGAAAGTTATAGAGCCAAAAAAACAAAAAAAACAACAACTATACAACTGTGATGAAGGCCCCTAAAAGCACACAAAATGTTTAACGAGCACCTATAAACAAATATCGTCCTTTTTCCCTTAAATTCAACTTCCAAAGAGTTGACTGAAGTGTCAGACTCCAAACTGCATTTTGATTGTCTCTGCAGGAGTGACAACTGTCTTGACCATGACTACTCTCATGATGGGTGCCCGCACATCCCTTCCCAACGCCAACTGCTTCATAAAGGCCATAGATGTTTACCTGGGCATCTGCTTCACCTTCATTTTTGGTGCCCTGTTGGAATATGCCTGCGCTCATTTCTATATAATGCAGCATCAAACAATAGAGGACTTACACAGGGTAAGAAGCAAGTACCAGGGCATGAGGTAGATATGTTGAAAGGTTCCTGATCATTAATGCAACTGTGTGTCCATCAGGAGCTTTTGAGGGAGTTTGCTGAGTCTAACGGCAACGGCTTGGTTCCAGCTGTCAACTCCAACCAACCGAACCAGTCCGTAGAGGTGGGCACCACTGTGGAGGAGCCGATCGAGGAGCCAGCAAGCAGTGACAATAAGAACCATGCTGCTTCAACAGAAAAAGCGCAGAGTCAGGGCTGTGGCTTGTCATCCGTGAAAGATGCCTCACGCAGAGCAGCTGCTGTCTTCATCGTGGAGAATCCACAGAATATTGATCGCCATGCTCGTACCGCATTCCCAACAGCGTTCCTCTTTGTAAACATCCTATATTGGCTCTATTATCTCTTTCTCTGAATTTCGATTAAAGGCTTCTGGATGGTTCATCTCACTACCCTGAAGCTTTCCCCCCTCCTAATTTTTGCTTCGGCACTAATAGCCGGCGGCTGGACCTGCATATGTCTGATAAACCTTTTTTTTGAAGCATGCAGATAAAACATGTTTTAGATCTGCAAATAAATGAAAGGCAGTTAGTCAGGATAGTGCTCTCCACTAAAAGGTGATAGTAATTGTATGTAATGAATTAGCATGAGGGTTTGATGATTGAAATGATGCATACCATCGCACTTTTACAAAGTATTCAAACTCCCTGAATCTTTCCAAGTCTTAGGTTACAACCACATGCTGTTTCATTTGTATTTTATTTATTACACCAAACAAATCAATTGGGAAGTGGAAAAACAAAAATTAAAAGACAAAAACTTGGAATCTACGTGTATTCAGCCACTCCCAGTAACTATTTAGTAGAACCACCTTTTAGTGCAATTACATCTGCAAGGATTTGTGTCTCCATATTTCTGCTCATTTTTATTGCCAAAATAGCTATTTAATCCAGGTAGATGATGAGAACCACCCAACATAGAGTATTTTAGGTTTTCTATGAAAAACACAGCTGGATTTACATAGACTGAACCATTAAATTAATTGTGTTGTAGTTTTCGCTGTATGTTTAGAATCCTGCTGAAAAGTACAGTAACGCCTCTCTTCATAGCCTTTCACATTTTTCTGTCTCTTCTGCTGTCAGCCTCCCCCTAATTAAAAAAAACAATGTCCGCACAGCAAGTTGCAGCCAAATATTTTTTATCCAATGTGCTATTCTGTATTTCTATGTAGCTAAAAACACAAATGTTGGTTTCCCATATTTGTTGTATTTCCTAAATTGGTTTTGGCAAGCTGTATTTTGGAGCTCATGTATCAATGGCTTTTCTCTTGGTACTCCTGTATAATATCTAAAGAAGGTGACACCTGCAGTTTACTTCAGGAATTCAGCTTCAACAATGCCGCTGAGTCATACATGGTCTTTTATTGCGCTCTGTCCAAATCCTAAGGGTATGCTGCATATTTGCTGCAGCCCTATTAACATGTAAATATGCTGCACTCTGGATTTCATTTTGCTGTCCACCAGCGCCTGGTTCTGTTCAGCCCCTGCACAAGAGACTATATGACAAACTAAACTTTACACTACATTTGGTCATAAAGATCTATTTAAACATTTGCATCTAAGTTGCCTGACCAAACAAATAGCTGTTTTTGTACTTTCACACTAAACTGTTGTTCTCCCACCTTAGCTTTGGCCTCTAGAGTTCGATCAGATTCCTTGGCTGCTTCACTGGTTAATGCACCTCTATTTGCAATGCTGTCAGCTTAGGTAACTTGGTAAGTTTGCAGTTACTATTTCCATTTTCAGGTAATTTATTAAACATAGCTCCGTAAGATCATCTCTATTCAGCCTAAAGGTCTCCACAGCTGAATCCCTTACCTATTCCTGGTGTTCATTGGTCTTCATTTCCCTGATCTGACTGATTCAGGAACTTTTGAATGCAGTTATTTGTGGTGGGCTTTATTAAGATGTATTGTATAAAGCTATACTAAAATACCCCCTCCAGTTTTCAAATATTTATTTGTTAAAAAATGTGGAAAACCATCTTTTTTTTTTGTACTTCACAAAAATGTATTATTCTAAGCTGGTTGCTTAGATACCATGCCAAATAAATACAGTGGTGTTTTCAAATGTGACAAAATGTGGAAAAATTTAAGGGGTATGAATACTTTTACAAGGCACTGCAACATTAGGATCCTGAATTCCAACAACATTTGCTATGCTGCATTATAATGCCTTTATTTAAAAAATAAAAAAAACAGATGGTTGCGCTTTCCTGCTTTTGCTGTATTAAACTTTATAACTTTGCAATCTGCAATTAGACTCAGTAACTTTGATTTATTGGTGCATTTTAATACTAAAAAAATGTCCATGTTTATATGTTTTATGATTTGTAAAAACTGAGCTGCTTGTACAAGGAGAGGCAAATTTAGTAGTCCCGCATCCAAGTTTATCTAAAGTGCAAAAGTTGACAGAAAGTATTTAAATGGAATAAAAAACACACAACAAAACACCACTATATTAGTAAATATGGGATGCTACTTGAGCCAAATCATTCAGCATAGGTTTTTCAGTTTGTGGTGTTGTCCCAACCTGAGCGTGAGAAGTTACTTAGTACAGTTATTGTCAGGACCAGAAAAGTTGTGTGCAAAAGTTTCAGACAATAAACGCTGGTGTAAAGATTGATCCCAAGCAAGAGAAAGAAAAGAATTCTGTAAAATTGCTGATTTTGACATCCTGGATTACGTCTCGGCTTACAGGCAAAGGCAGAAGGATGTTGACGAAGTAACTTTGAACAGTCTTTTCAGGCCTGTAACCTAATTGTGTTATAAAAATATAGAAAGAAACATTTATTATGTATATATCTTTTGCACAAAGCTGTATGTTCCGCAATGATGTTGGTAAATGAAAGACAAAAGTCGAATGAAACAGAAACAGTAGTCCTCGTTGATTTATGTACATGAACAAAACAAATAAAAACGTGTTGCTGCAGAAAAGGCACCTCTTTCCCTCTCCTTAAAACATCACTTTAGTCAGGTTTTGGCCTGCGAACCGTTTCACTTTTTCACTCAACTCTATGTTTTATGCACTTGCTCTGCTTTCAGTTCACGTCTCTTGTGTCTTTATTGCATATATTATCACATCCTTTCTTTTCCTCGACCCATTCAGTGCTATCAACACAACTACAATACATGAATACAGTCCAAGTCTATTCAAAATGCTCCTTTTCAAACCTCCAAAGAAGAAATATTCAGTGGAACTGTAACTCCATCTTCTGGTTGATTAATGTATTGTTTTTTTTATTTTATTTTTTTACTCATGTCAAAAGATTGTAAAGTCTTTGCTTTCAGATTTCTTTGGTCCAGGATCCTGCTGAAGAAAGAGGGTGCAAAATCCACACCTTGATACAGATTTACATCAGTCTTTTCCATCAAAACCTCTCCTAGGTTCTTTTCTTTAACTCCCATTCCTGTAGAAAAATGAAATAAAGAGAAACAGTTTTTAGAATTGTTAATTATACAACCAAAACATGATACAAAAACTTCTAATGTAGTTTCATTTATTAAATTAAAATATAATAAGTAGTTTCTTTGACCAGTATCTCTGTTTTTATAACCTTCCTCACCTTGGCTTTCTGCATGACAGTTCCAGCGGAGGATGCACAAATTGACGGGGGTCTCTTTCGCATCTCTGCAGCGGAGTTCTCCGGTAAAGAGTCACTGCGGGCTTTTAGACTTTTTTTGCTGGGCTCCTGCAGACCGTTGAGAAGTCAATAAAGACCGCAAGGATGAACTCTTGCTGTTCAAACGGGCTGACAAATATACCTTGACAGATGGCTTGGCCTCCACAGGTGCACCCAGCGCTCCACCTGCCAGACTCTTCTTCAGGTTTTCTTTGACCTGTGTCAGCCTGAGTTCCAGATCCACCCTCTCAGCCTCTTTGGCCCTGCAAGCCTCCTCCAGCTGCAACACACGTCTATCCAGGAAGGATTTTCTCCTATCTGCATAGTAAAGAATTATCACAAGATGCATACTTAAATTTTATTTTAATTGAATCAATACTAAGAGGAGATGGTACTTGGAGTTGTATTTTCTGCATACTGTTCCTGAGAACAATTTTAAATGCTTCCTCTGCCAGTCGCAGCAGCATACCACAAGAAATTATTTAATTAGACAAGGGAGACATTTTCATGACCATGTTGTTGTTTTTTTAATAACGATAATAGTTGTATTTGTCTCACAGGGGAAATATTCCTTTCACGTGACCTTCAGATAATATTGACCAGAAACGATAATCAAAAACACAGAACAGTCAGAAAGCACATTTTACAACTAATGCCATGATTAGAATAGATGGACAAATGTGTTGCGGTGGCATTAATCTCGAGTTAATAATTTTGAAAAAATGCGGTTTAATCACATTTTTTGTCCATTTATGTACTTTTAGAAAAGTTCAATGTTTTTAACCAAGATCCCTGATGCCACATATACTGAACTTTTGATGATGAAGTGAAATTGTCCTAAGAGGAATTGTTAAAGATCCCCTTTCTGTATGCTACAGTTTTGTGAAACGTTTCCATACACAGCTAATATTTACACTAGAGGGTTGCATAAAGTAGTAACGGCAATTTGTTTGAAAATTTTGAATTTGAAATGCTCACACATTAACGCTACAGTAGGTAACTTAATTTTTTTTTTAAATGCATATTTTTTCATATCTTTTAAATCTGCCACTTTGTCCTGACAGAGGTTTATGACACAGATATTCTGTGGAAAAATCCAGTTCATTTTAAAAGTTCCTGTCTCCCTTCCTACTCGTATGCGGCTCCTGGTCAGAAACAACCAATCAGAATAAGGAATAAGGTCTTAGCACTGCCAATCACATTGCCACCCCCCAACACCCCACTTCCTTCCTGCTTTGCTGTAGCTCTAGATAATAGATAAAAGTTTTCCTTTTACAGGCAGCACATACACATTTAGCGACTGAGGGCGCTAAATGCTTCCTCCTGGTTCTGATTGGTTGATTTTGTCCAGTAACTTCTAATCCTCATAACTGCAGTGAGTAACAGATTTAACAAATGTGTAAAAAAAACAATTTTATATAAAAGTCACCTACTGCAGCATTGACTGTCTCAACACCTGCATCATTTTCTATCCAATAGTCTGCTATTTCCTAATAAGTATTAGTTACCAGTACAGATAACATATCTAAATATCCTTACTGACATAAATTTATGTCTTAAATTTGGTTTATATCTTACCTGATGCGTCCTTAAGCAACTCCTTTAGCTCTTTCTTTTGCTGTCTCAGTGTCACCAATGAGTTTCGTATTCCATCCCTCTCCGCTTCCAGCTCCTCTTTTTCTCTGAGGTAACGCTTGGCATCTTCCTCCGCTCGTGTTTTCCCATACCTACCATATGGGTTCGTATCTGTGTGGGAGCAAAAAGGTGAGGGGGTCAAACATGGGAGGGTTGTGGGGGAAGGAGGACAAATCCCTGACAAAGATGCACGTTTCTGTCTGACTAATACTGTTTTTTGGGAGGTACAAAGTGAACAAACTTATTTTTTGCTGGGTTTTAATGCACCGACATATTGAGTTTTTACTTTCTTTGTGATGTACTGAGTCATGCTGAGAGAGAGGTCAGGAGGTGAGACACCGTTTCTAATTCAAATGTCCAATAAATCGCTAGTTACATCCTAAAACCGTCAGTCATTAAAAGTGCAGAGCTCTTTTATCTGTAGGAATAGCAGCTATACTCTCTATAAACCAGAAACACTAATCTGCTCCACTTGTAAAGCACAAGTGAGACAGACACGACAAGGCATTTGGGATGGGTGGGATAGAGAAAAAGGGAGATTACTGATGGAAAATGGATCAATAAAGAAAGAAGATATATTGAGGCAGACTGGGAGTTTAAATAACAGGGCTGTCAGCCTACAGAGAGCGAGCTCTAACGGAATCTCTGACTCCAGTGTGAAATGTAACTACAGTATACTAACAGGAAACATCTGCATTGCTTATTTTTAATTTGCTTTATGCTCTCTGGGGTGACACATGGAAAGTGTGGGTGGCTATAAAGTTGAGAAAACAATTTCTGAAAGCTCCACATGGATGCGTTTTAACTGCTGACATGGGAGCATGCATTGATATCTGCAGAAAGAGCTCCGAAAAGTCAATATACATGAAGAATTGCATGCCGTTTTGTGCCATCTAAACTGATGAATTAATCCAAAATTGGGTTCAAAATTGAAAAGGTTGTTTTCATTAAACATCGTTATTTATATAACAACACAATGGCCGGTGGAACAACTCACAGCAACAAAGAAATGCATTCAAAAAAGATTATACACAGAAACTTCAGCTGAGTTGTTTGTCTAATTGCGGAAAAAATAATTTCTTCATTTTAAGATGTTAGATTCTAAACTTTGTTTTGGTATGTTAACACTTTTATAGCTTTTACTTGGATATATTGCATTTTAGGTCATATGTTGCAATAGTTTCCTCAACTGTCATGACGTGGGTTCGAACTAGAGAAAGTATAAAACAAAAAAAAAAAAAAATATAATAAAAAAATCAAGCGTAAGCAGAGGGACAAAGGACCGAAGTAGAATCAAGCAAGGTATGAATATGAGGCTTATATAGGGAGCTGATTATAGAAAATATGCTGACGGGAGAGGAGACAAACAGGCTGAGGAAAAGGAGACTGATAAACATGCCAATCTGAGGACGATATGAAAATAATTAAGGGGAAAAATGGCTAACATCATGTAAGGAAATTCAAAACTGAACTAAGAAATTTGATTTTGGAAGATGCAAGGGTAAATACTGTAATCTTGAGACAGGGTTTTGTAATAGGTCCAAAAAAACACCCCCAAAAAAACTGATTGATGGACAATAATAGTTGTATTTGATGGAAGGAATGGGTTGTCAATGTAATTATTTGTGAAAAGAGTCACAGATAAAAAAAGAGATGTTAAGCTTTTTTTCTGCACTGCTTTGATTGTAACATAATTTGGAGTTCAGCTTTTCCAAACAAGTTTATCAATTTCCTTATGTCAAGAACAGTGTATGTAAAGGTATTTCCGTAATGATAACAGCGCTAAAAACAAATTAAATATCTTATGAAAGCATGGATTCTTAAGGTAACAGGTGAATGTACAGTAATGTTAAATAAATTAGAATACCCATTTAAATGAAGGTTATTGGTTAAGATTAAAAGTATCGTTGAAAATAACATCATTAGGTTCAAATCTTTTTTACTGGTCGGATGTAATACTCTCGTTGTAAATGTTGTATATGCATAATAAGTAAGCAGAAAATAATTACAATTCATATGAATAAAGGTCTAAAAATATCAGCCTTTTTGTCATTCAATTGATTAATATTTTTACTTAGGCAATTGAGTTACTGAAATAAATTAAGCATTTAATTATAAAAAATTATTCAATAAGTTATTTAAAATAACTGGATTTAATCAAGTTAAGATATCAAAATTGGAAACATGCATTACTATTACAAACATGTCTTGTTGAGACAGTCAATTAACATGTAACTAATGCTTACAATATAAGTTAAGCATAATTTGTACCTAATTAATGCCTCTCTCCATTTGTTTCGAACATCTTTGAAGCAACAAACCAAATGAACTTACTTGAGCCCGCTCGCTTAAGGGATGCTAATGAGCTTTTCTGGTCAGAGTTGTTGTGGGAGAAACTCGTGTGTCTCTTCCCTTGATTGCCTATTTTCTCCTTTGACTGGGTGGAGCAGAAAGGAGATGAGATAGAAGGCATGTAGCACAACAAAGGGAGAGTGAAGAAGGTGTTGTTAGGATACAACACTAAGCAATAAACTAATGCTTGCATATATATTTAATAAACTTTCTGCATTCTATCTGCAAGGGATATATAGTCTAAAGAAGCACCATGACCTCTTCATTACCTGTAACATGTCTAAAAGGCGTTTTTTTTTCTAACCATGCCCCCTAACAAGGTATGAAGCAGACTAATTGTCTTGACAATTGTCTAATTGCTGGTCTACAAAAGCAGCTCACACACATACACTCTCCAATCTGCTCCCATTAAAACAGAAATGTACCCATAAACCTCTGTTAAACTCAGAAAGAAAAAGTGTGCCTTTCAGTACTTCGGCCCCACCTGCACGTTTTCAGTAGGGACCTCGTCATATGTCCTGGAATCCGTGTAGGTGCCTCTGGAGGAGGTAGCCCAGCTACGATCAGGGAGTAAGCACAATAAGTCACTAAATTTAAAAAACCGACTGCTCTGCTCAAAATGTTTTCCAGATTAACCCAAACCTAATCCCGGTCTCACTCACAGGAAGGAATTTCGGGCGGCGTCCCGAATGTGTGCAATAGTTTCGACGTCAACGTAGTCGTAATGCAAGGACTCGGGGTCAGTGGAAGAACCTGTTTCTGCGAGGATGACACCGAGCCACTGTCCGAGTTCATCAGAGCTGCTTGCCTAAGAAAACAAAAGATACTTCTGGAGATTCAATAAATTGGTGCATTGTTCCTCTAGGTAGCCAACAGGTTATATATATATATATATATATATATATATATATATATATATATATATATATATATATGTATAGTTTAGTTTGATCATCCACCTATGCCACCAAAAAGTGCTGCTCATCCAAATATAGTGTATTTGAGTTAATCAGGTCTTTTTATCTGACAACATTGTCCAAAATAAGATTGACGGGACATTTGTATGACAAATTTATGAACTAAAGGCAAAATAGCTCCCAAGAAATGGCAACTTATTTCCAAGTTACTGTCCAACTGAACTGTTTTTAATGAGATGTTTACATCATCAAAAAGTACTTTTTTTTTTTTTTACAGAAGGCAAACTGTATTTTACCTCCAGAGCTATAATTTCTGTGCTGTCCCTCAGGATGCGGAAGGCAAAGGGGTGTTTGGGTCCAAGCCCAGGGACCACCTCGCAGCCATTCAGTGGAAGCGACGGCAGGGAGGTCCGTGGATCCCCCCGGTCATGATAAAAGTGCAGGGAGCCTCTGCACACACAACACCAGTGCTCTCGCCACACCTGGTTCACCAGCACCAACAGGTGGCCTGTGTTTGGAAAAGAGAGAATGGAAAAGTACATTTTTTTTCAGAAAATTGGAGAGATCCCGAGTGTTGGAGAATGGATGAGGACGCTACCTTGCCGAGGGTCAGAGTAGGATGTCCGGGAGTCCCCGGATCGGGGTGTCTTCTTCTTTGAGAAACTAATGATGTGTGTGATCTTAAGTCCTGCAGAGAAAGCTCCCCGCTTCACCTTAACTAAAAACAAAATTTGAACTTGTAAACAATCATCGTTGAATGAAATTAAGGATAAAATGCTTAAAAAGAAAGTTCCATAACTAAACAGAAGGGCAGCTGGCTTTCAAAGATTTTTCAAAAGAAAAATCTGAAATCAAAAGTGTGGTGTATTTAAAATTCTAGAGTCAACATGTTGGAGCATGCTTTGCTGCCTATTGAGTCATTTCACAATGTGCTTTGTACATCTAAAGAATGAAAATATTTTCTCCCCTTGTTTGTAGTCTAGCTTAGTCGGGTTGAATTGACTAACTTTCTTAACATCAGTTTTGAAGTCTTTCCATAGATTCTTAAGCAGACTTAGATCTTTAGTTTGACGTGAACAATCAAAGACATTAACATGCTATGACATATGATGGTGCTTCATTCCCCTGTAGCTCTGGCTGGTTGAATAGTATTGTCTTCCCCTTGTAAGATAGACCTATGCCCCAGTGAAGAATTTTACTGTTTTCTTCAAATATTGTCCTGTATTTAGCTTTATCCATCTTCAAATAAACTACAGTCAGTCACTCTGTGCGGTGTGACTTTTCTATCAAACATAGCTGTTTATAAGTAGTCCTGAAATGGGCACTTGAGCACCTTCTTCCAGATGTTTTCTATATAAAGGCATCATGCTAATCTGACCCGTCAACAGATTCTCCCACTTAAACTTTGCAACTGATATTGAGTTGCACAACATTTAACAGTTTTGCTAGGTTTGCAGTATATTTTACATTCTGTGATGTTGGGACTACATAGCGTTCAGATTTACATATCCTTACATATCATGCTGTTTAAACTGAGCAAGTTTCTCACCATTCTCTTTGCTGTTCTCTCCTGCTGAAACACCCACGCTGTCTGAATCAGATGTGTTGCGGTCTACAGACAACCTCTGGAACAATGCAATCTCAGTGTTAGGCTTTCAACAACAGTACCTCAGTCCCACCCCAGGTCAGTCAGTGTGGACCACAATAGAGCCAAACAACAGAGGTCAACATGTGGCTAAAGAAGGACTTTAGATGTATTATACTTAAAGTCTCCCACTGTATTCACTTCTGGTTTCTTTCAGAAGCAATGTTATAGTTATTAAGAAACAAAGACAAACAGACTGATCATCTTATTTGCCGTCCCTCCCTCCAAC
The DNA here is from genome assembly GCA_032876305.1 of Orestias chungarensis. Taxonomy (NCBI): domain Eukaryota; kingdom Metazoa; phylum Chordata; class Actinopteri; order Cyprinodontiformes; family Cyprinodontidae; genus Orestias; species Orestias chungarensis. The sequence goes on from JAVLVB010000835.1 coordinate 286,080, forward strand.
CACGTCTCATCTGTGTCTCTGTTTCAAAAGTTCAGACAATTTTCACTGAGCTTAGCAGACTTTTTTAAAAGGCTGAATCCCTGCCGCCTCTGTCATTATTGCCTCAACACCTAATTATGTTACACATATCCCCTTCCTTCTGCGAGCCAAGCTCAGCTTCAGTACACAGTTTGCTAAGCCGAACAACTGTTTAGGACAATTGATGTTGACAGCACAATTGCTACTTAAATCAAACTTTTCCTCGCCTCAGTTGTATAATTATACCTTGGGGAGAGAAATGACAGGGAAACTTGAGCATGAACATCCTCACCTTGTCAAGCTCATATTTCCTCTGAGTGATCGGAGATGGTGCTTCCTCGGCTGCGCCACTTTGACCGCTTGCCTCTCTTATAACCTATGGGCAGTTTTCATATCACAGTAGATGCAACTAGTCGTTCAGTGATGAAAGAGACCTGATTCCTCCATCTAGAAAGGTAGTGTTTACCTTGAGCCACTTGTGAGCCTGCTCCCTGCTTTGAACGGCCAGCACCAGTCCATCTCCATTGGGTAAGGTGAACCTCAGCTCATGATGTTTCTTTTTGCTGTCTTTAGGAACATAGACAACAGAGCACTGGGGCAACAGGAGGTCCACATGGGGACATGTGTCTTTGGAGTTCTTATAGCACTGCAAGGACGATACGTGCAGCTGTTAGCAAATCCTTATGGTCTTTGAACTTTTTCCCAGTCTGTAACAAATCATCAACTAAAAAGGTATTTTTGGGTGGACACACAAAAGTAGTACATAGTTGTGAAATTGAAGGAAAAATACTAATCTGAAAAGTGTAGTCTGAATTAAAGTTTAGCTCCCAAAGTCAGGCCACCTTTAATTACAGCCGAAGTCTCGTGGGGTATGTTCTCAACCAGCTTTGCACATCTATAGACTGAATTTTGATCATCATTCTTGTTTGCAGTGTAGCTCAATTTTTAAGTCAGTAGGATTCGGGTGTGGAGTTAGGCTTGGCCTTCCGAAACACTTGACAATAATCATTGAACAAAACCACACTTTTGTAAGTTCTGCATCAGCTGTTCTGCTGGGAAGTGAACCTCTGCTTTAGTCTCAGAACTTTTAAAACGTATAACTCGTTTTCTTCCTGGATTGGCCTGTATTTAGCTGCATGTCTTTACTTGTTCCTACTTGCGTGTCCCAGCTCTGTGATGGTGTATGAAGATTGATATAAAATCCAATCTTTAAGCCACATAAAGTTTTTTTCCTTCCAAAACCAAAACCCTTCCTTGTTCGCCTTATCTGGAGATTACATTTTATTCCAGGTTTTTGTTGTGTTACCTACAAATAGTTTGTTGAATTTCAAACTTTCATTCTTTTGGCCACATTCAAAAAAAGAACAAATGGGGTCCTTCACCAATAAAAATCTGTGTATTTGTCCATCATCTGTGGATCTCTACAACTCCACCCACCAAGAACCTTGTGACTTCTCTGATTATGTTTTGTCCTTACTTACTGATCCGATGGATGTTCCTAAATAATGGGTAATAATCCAACCATGCTCTAAGCTTCTGTGACTTTGTACTTTGTCTATATGATGCTGTTTCCACATCAGTGCCATTTAAGAAACCTTGAGGCCTTCAAGGAAATGACAGACTCAAAAAAATGGTTTCAAAGCAAAGACAAAAATATTCTAAAACTAAAGAAAAAGAATTTTGTTAGAGAAATTAGAAGGCTGTAGTGTGACCTTGAACCTCTCACCTGTAGTCTGTTTTCTCGGATAACGGTAAACTGTTTGGCCCACTGGCCGAAGCGTTTCTTACGCAGCAGAAAAGCACATATGCGGCAGTCTCTGACAGGTGGTATGTTGCTCTCCTCTGATGGCCACTGGTGAGTGACACCGGGGCTCCTCTCCTCTTCGTCCTCCTCGTAAGATTCGTAGGAGCTGCTCAAAGCATCTGAATCGTTGTCTAAAAGAGCAAAAAAAATTGCCTTACAGGATGAAAAACAAGTTTTTAAAAAAGGGACATCTGAGAGATTTTTTGCTCACATGAGTTTTTTCGGTGCAAGTTAATAGATGGTGGATAGTTGTCGGTCTCTTCATAGGCATCATCGACAGAGTTTGGAGGGCTGGGCCTATCTAAAAAACATACACAACCCAACTTACCAACTGCATCTTTATCCACTTAAATCTATCCACTGCTTTGTAATTACATTTGTAACAATGTGATATATGAGTATATTTAGAAAATGTTTGAATCAAGACTGACTTGGAGGCTTTCTATATAAAAGTGGCACCAAGGTTACTAAGTTCAGTCTTATGCATGCTGACCTCGTGTGATTATGTACTCAGGAACCATGCCGGGGCTAAGAGGCACAGCCTCCTCGTAGTACTCCTCAGGAGGAGGCGTTGTGGGCAACGGGGGAGGGGAGTCTGCACAGCTCTGCAAAGGGAGATGCATAAACACAAGCAAAGTCATGTTTCTTTCATTGCCAAGTTTCTTCTCTTTCAAAGTCAAAGAGATGGAGACTATAAACCTCAGCAGTAAATGATTTCCATAAATTAGACACATGGGTGGACCTCCTAATCCTCAGTTTTCCAGCATCATGCAGACTGATGACTCTGAGAACATGGGAAAATCCCACATACAGTAGATCCAGAGGAATCACTATAATATTTGCTTTGTATTCAAGAGTAGTATTATTTTTGTTTTGTTTTTTTGGAGAGTACATTTTTAAGAAATAAACTGACAAAACAAACTCAACACATCTTTTCTCAATTTGCCATCTGTAAATGAAAATGATGCAACAGGGCATTTTTAAGAATTGGTTTTCTTGCCTGTTTTAAAGTGTCAACTTGTGTGTTCTTTTCCTCTGTCAGGTAGTCAGTGACTTCCTTTAGGTCTCCGAGCTCACAGTCTGGAAAACAGCGAAAAACTCTAATGAAATATCTTACCAAACATTGGCTGAATATTCAGACATACTTACATGTGCATCCCACACCACAAAGTGGGTGGTCAAACTCACCAAATTTCTCAAACAGAGACTCCACAAAGCTCGACCCGTTTTTGTACACCGAGGAGTTTACGTAGATGTAGTCTGGTCCTGATTCTAGAGGACAGAATAAACAAATAGGGTACCTTCAGAAATCAGTGAGGGAAGAGATAATAATCACTTACATGTTTGGGGAATGTGACTTCATCATACCAAAAAATAAACAAATACATTAAAGAAAAAAATAATCAAACATGAATTAAAAAAAGCATCAAAGTTAAGGTAGCATTAAATGTAGTAATTAGGACTCTCACAGTTAGGGCTTAAATCACCTTATCACGAAAGTCTTTTCAACTCCATTCATTTTTTCCTTACCTTTATCTACATCCAAATATTTGCAGTCTAGATCGATGAGTTAGATTCAAAAACTGAAACCATGTGACCTTTTGCACGAAAACGACATAAAAGCGGAATTTGTCAGAACCAGATTTGGTAGGGTAAAAAAGAGACTTAGTCAAAGTGTATTGATAATGCTAAACTCAGATTTGCCTTGCTTACCTCAGATACCTGATAGTATGTTTAAGTTTCTTCCATCACTTGAAGTGTTTCATCACAGTAAAGTTAACTCTTCATTTATGCTTAGGCATATAATTGCAGAAAACTACACAAGGGACTAAATTTGGCGCTGTGATAAAGTATTATTCTTAATGAAAATGCAGTGATGACTTTTTGGCTACTTTATAATGAATGCAACAAACTATTGTGAAACGTCATATTGCTTTGCCCTAAATCATGTTCGCTTACTGTGATTGTCAACATTTGTAATCATGTGTTTTTGTCTACTCCATACCGACCTTTTGTCTGGATCTGCTGTAAAAGGTTCCACACTGAGGTTTTCTTCTCCATCGTGGACTTGCTTAGGTTCTCCATGTCCAGCATCTTCAGCAGCACACCCAGCTCCTTAACCAGCACTTCCACTGCTGCAGAAGGAGGGAGGGAAAGGTCATGACAGGCGAGGCATTAGTTCATAAGAAGAGGTCGAAGATCAGATGGACCAGTCAAAACAAACCCCAAAGGATTTGTTTTGCGTTTTTCTCTCCTCTTTAGTTTTATCTCCTAATGCTTCACACAGTGTCAATATACATCAGCAGCAGTCTCAGCACAGGGACTCCCCCAGAGTCAGACTAGACTAAACAGACAGCAGGCTTCAGAGAGAGGAAGTAATGTTAATTGGTAATTAACTCAGACAAGAATGGACTGTGATCTGATCATTTAACCATGATATGCAAAGACATTCTCTCTTAAAGGGATAGTTTGGGGTATTTGAAGTGAAGTTACAGATAGTAAATAGCTATGATCTCCGACTACATTCATTTTGAATTTGCAAGAGGGTAAAACTATAAGCTAGGTCTAAGAAGGGCCAAAAATAAATTGGTCTTAAATATCTCAAAACTCAAAACTACCATAAGGATTTATACAGATACTATTTTGCAATGGATGGTTATTTACAGAGGAAGAAAGACAAATTGACACTGTAAATTGAGATATATAGGATTTTTTCATGCAACACACATACTGAACAATATGCGAAGCAGTCATAGGAAAGCTATCTGTTCATAACCAAATTAGGACCCCTTACAAATACAAAATAGCTGTCACATTTGCTGCTACAGTATTTTTGCTCAGCTTTTTTTCTTCTGCTTTCCTCTTATATTGGATCTTTAAAGGCCTGATAATGTATATGTTGACTTTTTAGAAAACAAATATCCTTTCACAGTAAACCTTGAAGACTCAGATTAAAGGGATGTATGATTCACACCATATGCTGACCATGACACCGGGGCTGGTCCCTTGTTTTCTGACTCAAAACTAAAATAAACTGCCTCCCTAACCTTCAGCTCCTGCATGTTCCGAAAGGAGTTTTGCAACCTGCTGCATGTGGTTCACATTCTTCTTTATCTTATCTTAAACCAGATGGAAGCACGACTAAGAAAGATATGTTGACTGTCTCTTGCTTCTGTTTCGCCAGTCACTTGATACCCGCACAGAATTTTATACTTTAAATTCATCAAAAGACACGAGCTGTTGTCGTCAACAGCAACACCTGAACTGAGGTTCCACTCCTTCCATCTCCTTCCTCCGCTTGCAACTCAACATTGGGTAATTTTCACAGTCCAGTCAAGTTAGGCCCACTGAAGCATGTATCTCACCGGGGTCAGACATGGGACAGCCTCTGAGCCAGAACACTGTTTGTTCGCGGGGCGGTCATACGGAAAGAAGAAATGTTGCACCGAACACACAAATGTGCACAGATAGAAAAACACTGGCAGACGTGAGCTGTGTATTTACTAAGGTGTGTCAGTGTGAACTTTGGCCTTCAACGTTAGAGAAGGCAATCTTGTCTCCGTTATGTCTATATGTGTTTCTGTACATTTTTAAAGAGTATATAAATACATCCTGCCGGAATTTTGGACTCTCAGATGTTTTGCTCTTGCAGGGTAATGCTGTATATAATTACTACTGACAAGCCGCCAATCTTTATTAGTTGGAAGATATATTTACTGTTTAGTGGTGATGCATGTCCTATGTTTTAAGGTCCCACTCCCTTAAAACAGACATAGTTTCCTGAGGCGGGTCTTCCTATGGGCTTAACAATGCTCGGCCAAGGCTGCAGTCAACAGCTACAATCGGCATGTGTTTCTGTCTGTTTCTGTTTAAAGACACTTCTTTCCACCTTAGAGCGGTTTCCTTCCATTGTAATAAACGCTCCTAGAAATGGTGCTTGAGGAATTAATTCACGCAGGGATGTGGAATGTCTCCTCATTAAAGGTCCCATTCACCCAGGGGAAATAAGGAAGTGAAGATTGTGGAAGGAGAGGAAGCTCGGTTTAAATGGGATGCCTGGTGAATTTTGTTCCACTGCCAGCTGCTACAGCTGTTTAGATCCTGGCTTTAGGTCAGGACTGGACTTCCCCTAACTAGGCGAAAGACAAAACCTCTTCCACATCCTGACTCATTCGCTGTGGGGAAAAACTGAAATATACACCACTCAGCACTAAATCAAACGTAACAAGAAATCAAACCACTGATGTTTAAGGACCTGGCATGAAACTTGAGCTCTCACTCAGAAATTTATTTCACTACTTCATTTGGACCTGAGGTGTAGAAAGCTGATTATCCAGTTTGAGGATTAGAGCTCATGCAACTGTGCCAAATTGAGCAAAGATGAATAATTTCGTACTATCTGGCTATGTCATGAGAATCAAACCAAACTCCATGGTGGGGTTCCAATGCATCTCAAAGATGCATTGGAACCCCTTTGGAGTCCTTTAAACCTATTCTGCAACTATTTCTTGGTTTAAAATTTCTACTTTTTCCGAATATAATTTAGCTTGAAATTTAAAACCTACACCCAAAGTCCATAACACACTTGGCATCCGATCAAGCAGAAAATTTTGCCAGATGCTGAAGGCAGCACATGAAATACACTTAAGTGAAAGGTGAGTCTGTATGCAACTTGATTTAATTTGATTTGATTGAACTCCCTCTGACTGCATCTCCAACAATCTGATTGAGATAGAACTGAGTTCAAGTTTAGCCCTATGAAGCAGCAACTTGACATTAATTTCATGAACTAGACAGGAAATTTAAACCTCTTCATACATAGCATTTCAGTTGATCTGAATATTACTACATTTGTTCGGCTGTAAAGAATTTCTCGCTTATAAGACAAGACTCCACATGATAATGGTTTCACAAGAATTTGATGCATTTTGGCTACATTCATAGGAACGCTAACAAGTTTTTTTTTGTTTTGTTTGTTCTTATCACAAATAGTCTTAAATGAAAAGCACATCGCTGGACCGAGACACACATAAAAAAAGAAAAAAGATGAATTTAACTTACTTAAAAAATAGCAAAGCTTTGTTTTTGCTGTTTTTACTTTTAGTCTGTCATCAGTAAAAAGTAAATAATCACTCTATGTGTTTTACTAAATAGATTAAATGTTTAATACATCTGTGTTTTACAGAATATCTTTTCAGTATAAAATACAAAACTGCTTTTAGCTGGTCATTTAGATTTTGCTACCATGAGATACAGACCAAATAACAAACTGTAAAGTTAGATTTTTATCACAATCCATTCATATCCTCCTGTTTTTCTTTCACTAGTTTTTTTGCCACTGATTACCTAAAACAACTAACCAGTGGCTGAATGTGATGTGGCCTCAGCAATACCTTTCTAACTAAGCGTGTGCCACCTAGATTGAGAGAACGTCCCCTTCCATTCTAATCTCACAATAAAAGTCTCTAACATAGCTCATAGTATCATTATCATTTACTAACTTTACCAGAACAAGAAGGGCTGACAGCAACTGGATACTGCATAGCAAGCCAGATTTAATTTTAACAAGCAGTATGCTTCCAATTTAATATAGTGAACATCTACCAGATGTTGTTACACCTCCATGAAAAGCCTTTAGCAAATACAACCAGATATTAAAATATGTTTTATATATTATATGTTTAAAAAAATACCACAATAAGGTAAGATTTAGACTCTATAGCACAACTTGTGCAACTGCTGTGATTCAATAAGCAAATAAACACCAGTTTGAAAAGGTTTATTTTTAAATACAACACCCATATGGAATCTAATTTAGTTAGCTTATTGTCAAACTTTCAAAAATTGACTTCAAACGTTTGGTTGGAGCTTTGTTTTTATTGTTATTAACTTGGAATTCCTACTTTGATGTGTAAACTAAATGCAGATAAATAAAATGCCATAACAAAAGACTGAGCTTAGCAGGGAATCATGGTACACTGCTGAGCTCTGTGGGAGATAAAGCAAATAGAGATTTCAGTTTTTCAGTTTGACACTTCTAAAGGAAAATAATAGATAATGCATGAATTTTAAAAGTTTGACATTAAGTCATTCCTACCGGCATTATGGCAAAACATTCTTCTCCTTGTTAAGAGTGTAAGAGTCTACAAAGTGCTTTTTGGGAGTCTGCACACATTTATAGGACATAAATGGTGTAACACTGCAGTCCTTTAAAAGGAGCTTCCAATTGGAGCTGTTTTTTTCTGTTTCAACTCTGCAGGGGACGGAGGTGGGGTTGGGGTGGGGGGACTCGAGTTCAGCACCTGTGCTAACATGTCCGACAGACTCTGATGAGCAAGATAATGTGACCTCAACTGGGTGCACATAGGTATATGTTGTCCTATTGCTAGTCCCCTGTTATGCTAAAAGATTTCCCTCATGCCGAGACAACCTTCCATGCCATGAAAAAGCAAACACAAACATCGTAATAGTGAGTCAAAAGTCACAGATTTCAGGGATTTAGCATGAGCTCTATTTCACAACATCACTGCCTCTATCCCAACCAGAAGATCAGTTCACACCCACACAGAGACTCTGGGGGATTAAAACAGCAAAGCCACCAAGTTTTAACGGCATATAGCTCCCAAGCGCATTTAACACCTTATGGGTATCTATGCAGGGGGATTTGAGTTTTCTAAGACTTGAAGTATACATTACTGAATCTTGGAAGTGAAATAAAATAAATCGACTTAAAAGAAGTCTTCACTTTTGTCTGTAATCCTAGCATTTCCCTGTATTAACCTGCTGTAGTAATTATCAGTCCGAAAGAACATGCAACAGCACTTACCCTCAACAGCAACGGATGAGAGACCCACCATTCTGCAAGATTGAGAAGGAAGCACGCCAGCTCCCACATAAACTAAAAAGCTGCCAGACAGATATACTCCACCATCAAAACTTCCCTGCCTTAGTCAGTCCTGTGGAGCATTTGTATTGTAAGTTGGCTAGAGTCTACAGTAGGCTGAATTCACACTCCCTTTACCTCTCCCTTCCTC
>JAVLVB010000835.1:295035-313364 GCA_032876305.1 Orestias chungarensis
TGTGTGTGTGTGTGTGTGTGTGTGTGTGTGTGTGTGTGTGTGTGTGTGTGTGTGTGTGTGTGTGTGTGTGTGTGTGTGTGTGTGTGTGTGTGTGTGTGTGTATGTGTGTGTGTGTGTATGAATGTGAATGTGGGTAAGCATGCAGGATTGCCCTCCACTGTAATCCTGGGGATTGTAAAGCACCTGGGAAAGGCTTGCTGTGTAAACACACATATGCTGACTAATGGCAAAGCCACATTCTTTATTCTTTGACATTCTTTCTCATGTATTACCGTCCAACCACCCTATGAAAATGTGTGCCATACAAGAGATTTTATATAAAAACTCTAAATATATAAAAAGTATGACAGTAAAAGTTGCAGTCTAAGTTGGTAGAACAATTGAAGAAATACTTACCTGCATTGTTTTTTTCTTCTTTTTTGGGGGTCGGGGGATTAATGCTAATTTGAGCTTTTTCAGCTTCATACCATGTTGTAGTTTCTCACAAAACAAGCCCAAAGTCAACATTGAATCTCTTGTTGCAGCCATTGAGGGGTGCCTAAATTTACACTCTGGCAATGTACCTATTTACCCATAACTCTGCCTTTGAGCTCCTATCCCTAACCAAGATCCAGCCCCCACAAAGCAACCCCCCTTCCTCACAGCCACCTTACACAGATGCACCAGACTAGCAGCAGCAGCAATTTTTAAGCTCCTGGTGGAAATGCACGACAATGTCCAGAGTTGCCAAATTATATCATGTGACTCCTTGTGCAGCAAAATACAATGGTTCTAAAAATGGATATGGATGGAAGCCATGGGAGAGCAGTGTTGTGATTACCTACTGCTGGGGGGAGTTGGAAAGGATAGGGGCTTCTTTAACATACAGCGTATTCATATCAGCTGAGGGTAACATTAATTGTGACTGTTCTATGACAGCATTTTCCTGTAAAACTAATAACACTCCCTTTTACGAAACATGAGCTAAAACATGACACTTCAGCGGTTTCTTTAGAGTGGAGGTAAAGGTGAGTGAAGACATTCCACGTGGATGACTTGTTACCCTGGGGCAGATTCAAGTTCCCCAAACATGACAAAGCCTGCTACCCTCAATTATTCATTCAGTCACTAAAATTACAAAAACAGCCCTCAAGCCTACACACTTCAACATGGAACTATATGCACCATACACATACCAAAAAACCTATTCAACATATTTAAATCTTTAGCCTTTTACTGTAAACAGAGCTGGATCAGACATGGACAGGATCCTAATGTAGGTCCAAGTGTACTTTCTTAACAGTAATTTCTTATCCTTTTTAATTAGGTTTAATTAAAGCAATACAAAAAGGAATGTGTGCAAGGTCAAGGTTTTTTAATGTATAATTGCCTATTGCATAATTAGCACAGTGATAAAACTAAAGCAAAGATAAACCACTGCTCCACATAATATGGCAGAACGGACATAAAAGGATTGGTTAAGAGAATACTGGGGAGCAGACAGCATCATAAAGTCAGAGACAGTTCAGGGATAAAGTTGTGAAGAAGTTTAAAGCAGACTTAGGCTATAAAGGATTTATCAAGCTTTAAACGTCTCATAGAGTTCAATCGATCTCCCAGTACTGGAGAGAGTAAGGCACAATTGCAAACGTACAGAGACAAGGCTGTCCACCTAAATGTACAGCCTAAACAACCACAGCACTAAGATACAGCATAGAGACCCATTCTGACTAGATGGAGTGCAGAGATCCACAGCAGAGTGGGGGAACCCATCTGTTTATACACAATAGTTGTATTTATGGAAGAGTTTCAAGGGTTTGGTCATTGTTGCAAGAAAACTAAGAGATATCTGATTTTCAATTTGCTTGAAGTCATCTTGGGGCTAAGCAAACATGTGGGAGAAGATGGTTTGGTCAGACGAGATCTAAATTGAACATTCTAGCCAAAATGCTACTGGGCCCTATTTTAAACCAATGCTTGTATGTTTGGCAATAGTTCACATCGCTCTGAATTAGCAATACTTCTACAAAGAAGAATGTGCAAACACCCCAGTCACTGGATGCAAACCTGGTAAGGACATGCCTTAAAAGAAAGACTTACAGCTGTCAGTCAAGTATTGAGTCAGGAGGACTAAATACTTTTGCACACTGAACGTTTTGTTGTTACTTGTAAAAAGTTATTCTAATCATGTATACATTAATTTTCACTTTTCAATTGTAAACAACTTTGTTATGATCTTTAACATAACATTTCAATGAAATATATATTTATGGATTAAAAAGTTAAAAGGATTTTTCTTCAGATCTGTTTGGATCAATGTAGGAGTTCCATAAACTGGGAGATGCTGGAATTGTTTCCAAAAAACAAATTGTGCAAAAGGAAGAACTTCCCTGAGGCATATAGTATTTCCCTGGGATAAATCCAAGAGACAAACCCTGCAATGTTGGGTCATGGTCTCAAAAACCACTGCTCACTGTGACTAAATGTGAACCCTGACCTCCCCTGTCCATGTCAACATCGCAGCAGTTTAAAATCTGCCAAATTTTCAACTATATATTTAAAATCCAAATTGGTTTAAAGTTATTTTTAAAAGTAATTTTTTACCTACATTCAAATTTCTAGCTGGATATTGTGTGAATATAATGTACCACAAGAATACAGAAAACATAACGTTAGAACTACAGTATCTCTGACAAGCTGCTATGGGAACCTTTGCAGATAGTATCTGTGTTAAAATAGAGGTCAGTATGTAAGTAAAACTACAAGGTCTTTCCTACCACCTCCTCTGTTCCTATTGTCTTTGGAAATATTGTACACACAAACACTTCCAAACCTGATATGGCATGAAAGAACTCAGCAGGTTGACGAGCTTGCAGTGTTCAGAAATAATGTGTGGGAGTCTATTCGTCAGCTGAAAAACATTACGCTGCTACGTTATTTTTTTTCCCCCAAGCAGGCAAAATATTATCTCTGGTTAAGCGAGTCATGGGAGAGATTTTTCTGTAAGATTTACAGCAAATTTTGGAAATTATTTGAGCTTGAGTATGTACAATGACTTGACAAATTATTAATAAACCTTTAACTTTTCCAGATTTCGTCAAAAAGCAACTAAAAACATGTATTTTACAAAGATTACTTAAATGTAAGAAAAAAAAAGAAAAGTTATTTTACAAATTTTTAAATGAAATGGTTGGTTTTGATAAATTCAGTTCCCAAATTTAAAATAATAACCCTTGTGAGAGTTTAAAGGTTTGTTTCCAATGGGTTTGTCTTTTTTTTTTCCCACATTCCTTTTTTTAAAACGCCTCACTCTCAGTTTGATTCAATGGGAAACATCCGATCTGGGATTGTTGCTTGAAAATTAACTTCAGGCTGAAAATGTACGTCCTTTGCTACCACTAAAAGATTTTCTCTTCAGGACTATATTTAGCTGAAAATAAATTCTGATTGGGTTCCCTGTCCCTGCTGAAGAACAGCATCTCCGCCCACTTGATGCTGCCGAATCAGATTAACAGTGCTCTGTGGAACGATTACAGCTTTTAAGGTTGCTGAACTAATCTAACTCTGCTTTACACCTCTCCACAACTTTACTCCTGATCTATCTGCAGTGTTCATTGGACGTTATGATGTTTGATTGTGTTAGTTTACTCATTTACAAACCTTGGAGGCATTCACGGAACAGCTGTCTAAAATTAGATTACACAAATGTAGACCGTATTTGCTAATTAAGTGGCCGCTGAAGACAATTGAGTAAACAGAATTTTATTCAGGTCTATCAGATTAAAAGGACCTGAATACATATGCATGCTGTGTTATTATTGATTTCTGTTCTAACGTCAAAGTATCTGTACAACATATTTAAGGAAAGAAAAAAAATTCTTGCATCGCATACAGATTAGTGAGGTGAATGTAAATTCCTTGCAAAGACAAATGAGGTACCTTGTTGCACTTGAAGCTTTTTAATTGGATTAAGACAATCTCCCCTCGATAAACTTTGCTCTATCATGATTAAAAGCCCCCCTAGCCTACTCCTTAGATTCCAGGCATTTCCCGAGGGTGACGTTCCTCTTCTCCTCAGTCTGCTGTCAACATGTCTGGGCATTTACAGAGCTGAGAACTCCAGAGTCCGCAACAAGTAAACAGAGACAGTGCTGATTCATTGAAAAGATAATGCAGAGGAAAAGCTGATCTACAGAGATATAGAGTTTTAAATTATTATGATTTTATTCTGCATTATTTAAAGAAAATGTGGTGAGCAGTTAAAAGAGAAACGGCATGCATGCTGAAAGCCAAATCACACATGCATATGATATCTTGGGAGAAATCACCCAGGAATTGTTGTGAAAGGTTGTAATCCCAACCATGGTCATTTTCTGCCTCTGTAGACTAGCAGAAAATTAAAGTGAAGGAAAATATTGACTGAGGGGAAACTAAAAAAAACAACAACACAATAACCCCACATTCCGAAAGCAATCTCAAATTCCAATCCGCTGCTTACGCCATAATCCATTGCTTTCTTTTGCAGTGTTGTGCAAGTGCAGTTGAAATTTTTAGTTTGCACAGCCAAAAGCTGACTTTTTTCATGCTAATATTTCCACACAGATATTTTCAACCACATTCATACACCCAATATTCACACTCATATCTAATTTTTTAATGTCTTTGTGACTTCAAAAACTGCCTCTTAATTACTAGCACATAAAATCCTGTGGTATTGTGCGCATTCATTTCTGCACTGCTCAATGATTGCCGTCTGTTTGCTTCCTGTATTTTTATACTATTCCTTAAAATGTCAACATAAATTATTATTGGGATGAGAGATGTTTTTAGCAAGTAGTCATAAGAGCCATACAAAATTGAATAAATTGGTAACCCTGGACATTCATTGATACAAAAACACAAAAAAACATGGAAATATGTCACAAAGTCACAAATAGGCAACTTCATTTGACATTTTGTATTATATTTTTGACTGAACATGACTGCAACTTATTTTAACTTTATGATTGCATTGTGTTCGATTGATCTGGGTCTATTTGAACTAAATTCACACAACAGATGTGTAAAATATTAAAAACAGGGATAATGACTACATCGGGGATTTCAATAATTAAATTAGAAAGCACTGGGTTGATACAATATTTCAGTGAATATTACATTTCATGTCAAATTCACTCATTACATGTTTCAATTCATATACAAATATCTAGCTGGATTGACTTTCGCTGTCCTCAATCCAGACAACAGAAGTAAGTAAAGGCTAAAATGGTATTGATGACAAAGCCCAATGATATTTGATATCTCCATTGAATTAGTTAGCAATACCATCACATGTTTATCTAATTTGTGACAGTGATAAAATCTATAAAACTAATTAAGAACTGCCTCCGTTTGTTATGGAAAATCAAGAGTTGTTGTGTACTGGTGTGCTATAAAATATTCAAATTGAATCAAACTAAGTTGAATTGCACGGAATTGTCAGGGTGAGTTTTCTGTTCAGTTCTCCAGGTGGCCACGGGGGGTCACCAGTGCTCTATTCCAGGCTGGAGCTCCGTCCTCACCAGGTGCTTCTGGTTGGCGCTGATCAGCTGAGCCAGTATAAGAGGGGTGGTGGATCAGCTACTCGTCGCCTGAGTGTTTGTTACCATCGGTAAACTCTTTGTCTCAGTGCCACGCTAGTTCCTAGTGCTTCTTCGTAGTTATAGTAGTTTTTCTCGTAGTAGAAGTTTCCTAAGTCTATGTATTTTGACCCAAGCCGTGTTCCTGTTTTTGTGCCTCACGATTTTTCCCTCACTTCTAACAGCACTTGTGTCCAACCTCAGGTTGTACTCAATTCTCCATTCTCCAACTCCTCCAAGATTCTCTCCGGTCATCATCCCATCAGGTGATCTCCATTCCTCTTGGCTCTGCTAGATCTGCCTGCTCCAGCGTGCCCCATCAGCTGGTCAGACCCCCCCCCCCGGACCACATCACTTCCATCAGCTAAAAACTCACCCCGGACATTCCCCTGGCGACACGAGAAATCCACTACTCAAGTAAGATCGTTCCTTTTTGATTACTCACTCCGTCAACTGTTTCACTCACCTTGCCTGTCCTCACACTCAGATGTTCCCGGTCTCCCTCGTCGAAGTGTTCCTGATCCCGCCGTGTACTTCCGCCACTCATTGCTGTGTTCCCGTTCCCTGCCACTCGTTGCTGTTTCCCGTTCCTCGTCACTCACTGCCGTTTGCTGCCCGCTACAAGATCCCCGCCGGATTCCCCTTCTCACTTCACTTCCCTCAATAAATCATTGTAACCGTCTCTGTTTATGTGGGTCAGAAGTTTAAATCCCATCATGACAGAACACTCAGGCGAAATGGACCCACAGGAGGCCCTCAGGAGAATTGTTTCGGATCAATCCACCATGCTTCACTCCCACTGACTCAGTCCTCCGATCCCTATCGGAACAATAGACCAACACTAACCAGACCTTGGATCAAATAACTTCTCTTCTACAGAACCTAGTTCCCAGGGGCGCCGATCTCAACCCCCCTCCATATGAGGGCGCCACCGTTCCCATTCCCCCTTGACCCCCACTTCCGCACCGGGAGTTTACGGTTCCTGTTCCCAGAGGGGTTTCACTTCCGGTTCCTGAGAGTTACTCCGGAAGTGCTGGCGGCTGCGAGGGGTTTATGATGCAGTGTTCTCTGCTTTTTGCCCACTCGCCTCATTCATTTCCCAATGATGACGCCAGGATAGGGTTTGTTATCGGTCAGTTGTCCGGAACAGCGCTTAGGTGGGCTGAATCGCGCTTCCACCGTTATCCTTTTAGTTTGTCCTTCCACGAGTTCAGAGAGGACTTTTTCAGGGTATTTGGTCACTAGACCGATCCCTCAACAGTTTCTCGAAAGATGCATCAATTAACACAGGGTTCCAAAACCGTGGCTGAATTCGCTATTGAGTTTAGAACTCTGGCGGCCCGGTTGACATGGGATCCTCACTCGTTAAAGAGTTAATTTCACCACGCACTTAACGAGCGATTACAGTATGAACCCGCGCTATTTGATGAGCCTCCCTCGCTAGAGGATTATATCTCTCTGGCTGCCCGTGTAGACGGTCATCTGAGGGAGAGAGACCGTTTTAGGGTAAGCCGCAGGACCTCTGCGAGTCAGGCTCCCGCGGTTGTTCGGCCTTCCGCTCAGTACCTAGAGACCCCTCTCAGATATAAACCCCGCAGGCTGTCACCCCCCGGACCGGAGCCGATGCAGGTCGGACGAACCATGTTAGCCCCGGAGGAACGGCAACGGAGGTTGCAGTCGAGGGAGTGTCTTTACTACGGGACGCCTGGCCATTACATCGCCCATTGCCCAACCCGTGGTAAGATGACACTCCCAGAGAGGGTCCATCTATAAATGCTAGGCAACAGATGGACCTACTTCCTATTCCTAGTCAGCCCCGTCTTCTTCTGCCGGCCACCGTTGTTCACAACCAGAAACCCCTAGATCTGTCAGCCTTGATAGATTCCGGTTGTGAACCATCCCTTATCCCTCAGGTCCTTGTTGATCAGCTCCAGGTGTCAATTTCCCCACTCACCGTTCCACTCCAGGTATCTGCTTTGGATGGCAGATCTCTTCCCCTGATTACACATGTCACGAACCCTTTGTAAATAATCATCTCTGGTAATCACAAGGAACGCGGGTCGTTCTTTGTGTTTTCCTCCTCCCAGCCTCACATCATTCTGGGGTTCGACTAGCTCCGCACACATAACCCTACCATAAACTGGTCAGACTGCTCCATCACCTCCTGGTCCCCTAACTGCCTCTCCTCTTGCCTCCAGGCAACCGTTCCTCCTAGCCCGCCCCAGGAAGATGTCTCCGTCGATTCCCAGGATCTCAGCAATGTACCTGTAGAGTACCTGGACCTCAAACATGCCTTCAATAAGAGAACGATCTGTTCTTTGCCTCCCCATAGACCCTACGACTGCGCCATTGACCTCCTTCCCGGAGCCCCATTGCCATCCAGCCGGCTATATAACATCTCGCCCAAGGAGCGGGAATCGATGTAGAGCTATATAAGTGAGTCCCTCACCGCTGGAATTATCAGGTCTTCTTCCTCTCCCGTAGGGGCGGGCTTTTTCTTCGTCTCCAATAAGGATGGTTCGCTCCGACCCTGCATGGATTACAGAGGGCTGAACAACATAACCATAAAGAACAGGTACCCTATGCCACTCATAACTGCTGCCTTCGAGTCACTACACAAAGCCACTGTTTTCACTAAACTGGACCTCCCCAATGCCTATCACCTCGTCTGTGTTCGCCAGGGGGACGAATGGAAGACTGCTTTCAAGACACCCCTGGGACATTTTGAATACCTTGTCATGCCCTTTGGTTTATGTAATGCTCCTTCAGTTTTCCAAGCACTCATAAACGATGTTCTCCGTGATTTCCTTAATGTTTTTGTTTTTGTTTATTTAGACGACATCCTCATTTTCTCCAAGGACCCCACCGAACACCAATCCCACGTCCGTCGGGTCCTCCAACGTCTCCTCCAGAACCGTCTTTATGTCAAAGCCGAGAAATGCGAGTTTCACAAAACATCCATCGCATTTCTCGGCTACATCTTCGAGGGTGGGCAGATCCGAGCAGACCCATCCAAGATCCTTGCAGTTACTCAATGGCCCAATCCCGACACCAGAGGTCAACTTCAAAGGTTCTTAGGTTTTTCCAATTTTTACAGCCGTTTCATACATAACTATAGTCAGACCGTTTCCCCACTAACAGCCTTAACCTCAGTTAAGATCCCTTATAGTTGGACCCCTCAAGCAAAGGAGGCCTTTTCCAAGATTAAGCCCCGTTTTCCCAAGCCCCAGTCCTTATCCAACCTGATACATCCCGTCAGTTCACCCTGGAGGTCGACGCCTCTGACCTGGGAGTCGGAGCCATTCTCTCCCAGAGGTCAGAGGAGGACAGTAAACTCCATCCCTGTGCCTTCTTCTCCCGACGTCTATCCCCTGCTGAACAAAATTACGACATGGGAGACCGAGAACTCCTGGCAATCAAGTTGGCTCTCGAAGAGTGGCGTCACTGGCTTGAGGGTGCAAGTCATCCGGTACAGGTTTGGAACGACCATAAGAATCTCGAGTACATTAAGTCTGCTAAACGCCTCAATCCCCGACAGTCCCGCTGGTCCCTTTTCTTTTCTCGTTTTAATCACTCCATTTCTTACATGCCTGGCTCCAAGAATATTAAACCCGATGCCCTCTCCCGCCAGTTCTCCCCAGACGATTCCGTTCCCGATCCTGCACCCATGATTCCCTCTAACTGCGTGGCGGGTCTGGTATCCTGGGAGATTGAGGGCATCGTCAAGGATGCCCTCCAGCATGAAACTGACCCTCGGACCCCTCCTCAGAAGACCAAGTATGTTCCATCCGCCGTTCGTTCCTGAGTAATTCATTGGTTCCACACATCCCGTTTCTTTTGTCACCCCGGTTCCAGTCGGACCATAGCCCTCTATTCTCGCAGGTTCTGGTGACCCAACCTTCACAAAGACATCACGGAATATGTACAAGCCTGTCCCACCTGCTCCAGAAACAAGGCCAGCAATAAGCCTCCCACCGGTCTTCTGCAACCACTACCGATCCCCAGACGTCCCTGGTCCCATATAGTGGTCGACTTCATCACTTGCCTTCCATCTGTCCAAGGCATTACCACAATCCTCACTATAGTCGACCGCTTCTCCAAGTCCTGTCACCTCGTTCCCCTACGCAAACTCCCGTCAGCGTTACAGACTGCCCGACTTCTGGTTGAGCACGTCTTCCTGTTGCACGGCATTCCCGTGGTTATCCTGTCTTACCGTGGCCCCCAGTTTTCTTCCCAGGTCTGGAAGCATTTTTGTGCAGCGCTGGGGGCCAAGGCCCCCTTCGAGATCTCCCTAGGGTACCAACATCCACTGTTCCCGGCCGACGAGAGGGATATCTCGGTGACGTCAGTCCACCACCACATCCGCCACTTTCGCACCATTTGGAGGGACACAGTCTCGGCCCTCCAGCGAACAGCGGTCCAGAACAAGAAGTATGCTGACCGGAGACGCACTCCAGCTCCCGTCTATTCTCCTGGTCAGCAGGTGTGGCTGTCATCCCGAGATATCCCCCTTAAATCAGTCTCCCGCAAACTCTCCCTCCGTTTCAACGGCCCTTACACCATCCAGTCCGTCCTGAGTCCTTCCACCGTCCGTCTTCGTTTGGCCCCTACTCTCAGGATCAATCCAACTTTCCACGTCTCCCAAGTAAAGCCGGCCCGAACCAGTATTTTGTGCCCTCAAGCCGACACCCCTCCACCCGCCCGTATCATAGATGGGCATCCGGCCTACGACATCCGGAGGATCGTGGCTTCCAGTCGACGAGGTCGTGGTTATCAGTACCTCGTCGATTGGGAGGGTTACGGTCCCGAGGAGCGTTGCTGGGCGCCCCGCTCCTTCATTTTAGATCCTTCTTTGGTGGAAGACTTTGAAGCATCTTCTTCGTCTTCTGGACCACCACGTGGCGGTCCTTCAGGGGGGGGGGCTACTGTCAGGGTGAGTTTTCTGTTCAGTTCTCCAGGTGGCCACGGGGGGTCACCAGTGCTCTATTCCAGGCTGGAGCTCCGTCCTGCCCAGGTGCTTCTGGTTGGCGCTGATCAGCTGAGCCAGTATAAGAGAGGTAGTGGATCAGCTACTCGTCGCCTGAGTGTTTTTTACCATCGGTAAACTCTTTGTCTCAGTGCCACGCTAGTTCCTAGTGCTTCCTCGTAGTTATAGTAGTTTTCCTCGTAGTAGAAGTTTCCTAAGTCTATGTATTTTGACCCAAGCCGTGTTCCTGTTTTTGTGCCTCACGATTTTTCCCTAAACCTCTAACAGCACTTGTGTCCCACCTCAGGTTGTACTCAATTCTCCATTCTCCAACTCCTCCAAGATTCTCTCCGGTCATCATCCCATCAGGCGATCTCCACTCCTCTTGGCTCTGCTCGATCCGCCTGCTCCAGCGTGCCCCATCAGCTGGTCAGACCCTCCCCGGACCACATCACTTCCATCAGCTAAAAACTCATCCCGGACATTCCCCTGGCGACACAAAAAATCCACTACTCAAGTAAGATTTTTCAGCTCGCTCCGTCATCTAGTTCACTCACCTCGCCTGTCCTCACTCTCAGAGGTTCCCGGTCTCCCTCGTCGAAGTGTTTCTGATCCCGCCGTGTACTTCCGCCACTCATTGCTGTGTTCCCGTTCCCTGCCACTCGTTGCTGTGTCCCGTTCCTCGTCACTCACTGCCGTTTGCTGCCCGCTACAAGATCCCCGCCGGATTCCCCTTCTCACTACACTTCCCTAAATAAATCATTGTAACCGTTCTCCTGAGAGTCTCTGTTTATGTGGGTCAGAAGTTTAACCCCCAACATGACAGGAATACCATTCAATTCAACACTGTAATCTTATGATGTTTTAAATTTAAACTGTAATATACATGAATGTTGTATTTATAATTGGTTTTACCCTTTCAAAAATGCTACTAAGGAAATCCTAACTTTTAAAAACAATAAAGTTAAATTCCTTGAGTTAAGATCTAAAAAAAAAAAAAGAACCTTTTTAAAATTGTCCTGTGGGAGAAATAATGATAGGCAAAGCATGTTTGTTTGTCCAATATATAGAGGTATTTTTTTTTTTTTATTACTCAATGGTGCTATAATGTTTAGCCCATTGTTTTTTTCTGACAATCCTTTGAAATAACTGATTGGCAGCCAAGACATTTTCCTTCTTGATTTTACTCTCCTTCATAAGCCAAATTTGTGGGGTTGCCCCATGTGTCTCCTATAGAGATTCACTTCCGTTTTCTGCTAATGACATTACCTATCACCACCAGCCTTCTGTTTCCTCTTCCTGTCAGCTGAACCAGAGCCAGTCTTACTCTACTGTCTCTGGTAACCCCTTTCTTATTTCGCTGCTTAGATCCTGACATTAGATAGCATTGAGTTAGTTTGCTTAGAGCTGTATTTCAAAGACAGGACATTGTAATAGAGCTCAGTTTTCACTGAGAAAATACAGGTTGACCCATTGAGGGTAAAAACTCCTTTCTCATACTTTGGCAGCTATATTAATCATATTTCCAGGAATGTTAGACAAAAATGTTAGGATCAACTTGCTTTACCAAACGCAGACTACAAATACCTGGAGCTGGAATTGATGAGACCATATGGTAAAGCTTATTTTGTCTGGAGGAGTTGTAGAGGAAAAAAAACAACTCTTTTCGTCCTGCTGTTTTTATTATACTCAGAAAGATGCTTCAGGATATCATAAAATACAGCAAAGACCCCATACAAGTGAACAAACACACAAAATGCTGTCAAGTTGGAAGATCCCCAAGAATTTAGTCTGAGTTACTCCAGTCTGGATGTGTTTTGGTAAACCTGCAGCCAGATGGTTCGCACCAACCCTATCTGACAATTCAGCAGATTTTTTTTTACTACACAATGCCTTTTCATTTATCAAGATCCTGCATGCAAATACTTACATTCCGTTGCACAATTACGTACTACCCTTATCATGATTGTAATATGTTTGTGGTTGATAAAGGGTTAGATTGACTTTGGATAATTGTTGCAAATAAATGTTCAAGTGTGATAATGAACTATTTTGCAGTCACTAATATATGTTACTTACTTTATTCTTAACTGAAAAACTGTAATTAGCTCGTCCTAGACAAAATCCTTTAAAAAGTTGCTCTGTGGAAAAAAGGGAGGAGCTCCTGTGGTGGTGATGATGTGGAAGAGTTATGGGCTTGAGCACCCACCTGCTTAACCATTAACTTTCTTTAGAAGGACAGACATTAGACACAGAAGCTTTTGATGTTGAGAAAATGTACACACACATACAGAGATATACATGCCCACACACATTAGGTTTCTCTATCCTGGTGGGGACTTTCCTTTGACGTCCATTCATTTGTCATGGATTTTTGTTGCCTAACCCTAACCCTAAATCTAACCATTACCAGTCCATGCATAACCCCCTAAATGTAATCCTAAATCAAGTCATACCATAGTCATACATCTGACCTCTGACCCAAAAACAGCATTTTTACCCCTGGGGTCCTGGCGTTGCCGCCACAAGTAGCACTCATCCCCACAAAGTATTTATTTTCAAAAAATACCTCCATACTGCAGAAAAAAACAAGTACACATGAACACATATTTTTGTGACGCTATCCTTGTGTGGACTTTGCATTGACAGCGTAGGCCTACACCTAACCTTTTTCTGCTGCTGTTATCTTACCTGTGTTGATCTGGTGTCCTTAGGACTGCATAGTCCTCCATAACCTTGCCCTGACCCCTTTTCCCAACCCTAATATGGAGGACTTCATGCCTAAACCTAATGAGGGTTTCTTCAATTATCAGCTCCTGCACTTGAAGATGGAATTACTACAAGGATCCCCCATTCAACCTTAAACCAAACCTGGTGTAAACCTCTGGAAGGGGAATTGAGATGATTATCAAAATAACACTAAAATAAAATAAATAATTAAATTACATAATAATAAAAGATGATTTAATCTGAATAAAAAAACAAAATAAAACAATAACAGAAGTAATTTGTAAGGCTAGTTGTAGGCCTAAAGATGTTTTTAAGTCTATTTGACCTTTTAACCCTGCACAGGGATTTTATATGAATTTTAAAAGAATAATAATGTAATAAATTAGCATAAAATAAAACTTGAATAAATCTGAATAGAACTTAAAATTAAACTAAAACAAAATTAAATGTTATGACATATTTTAGGCCTTATGTTATTATTAGTCTAATTGGCCTTTTGACCTTTGACACACAGCAAGGCTTGATCAACCTTGTCTGGGCCGTCCTTGGGGGAGGGTGTATAGCACCCTAAGAACCCAAGGTACACTACTGATGATGTGTCCTAAATTTCTCTACATAATACCGATCCTATTTTATAACACTTAACTTTAATAATTATATCTTCTTTATATACTCACCTTTTATATTATATAAATCATATATAATATAGTATTTTATAAATAATTTAATGTGTATTTTTTTATATATAGTATTAGATGTTTTCATCATTCTCTGCACCTACTACTTGGGTTAAACATAAGGGGGAGAGCTCTTGAGTGACATCCGTCGGCCTGTGCCCTGCCTTTGACTCCCTACACCAAACTGTTTCGGTCAATGGACTGTTTCAGGGGGATGTTATCGTGACACAACAACTACAACCAAACCTAAGCATTACCAATATATGCCTTAGCGTCACTGACTTATGTCATCGCGGGTGATCATATTACCCCCACGGACCCAGCGGGGACCTGTATGGGACCAGCCATGGACCAGCCAAGGGCCATCAAGGAAAGTGGGGAAATTTTGAATGGCTACTACTGTATCTCAAAGGCCTTGGTCAGGTTAGGTTAGTAAAGGATTGGTGCTTATTGGCCTTACACACTAATCAGTTGTTAGTTGAAGGACTTTTTCACTGTTTTAGGAAGTTACAGTCTGAGGTTAGATTACAATTATTACAAAAAACTGATGGTTTCAGAGCTTCAAAAACAATAAAAAATGTTTATGACAAAATTTGCATGGTGATTAATGTGAATGAGTAATATATATAGGAATGCATTTATTTTTATTTTTTGTCTGATTGCATCAACTTTAGAAACCTGCTTTTTAAAAAGTTGAGTCGGATGTGTGCTTGTCCTCATCATGTTTTTCATTGAATGTGAAGTATTTATGCTATGGCCATCGGTTACCATTAACATTTTCACTTTTTGTTTTGATATGGTTAATATGATAATTTAGCTTGAGACGTATTTTTGTGGTTTGAGTTAATCGTTTGTTAGCAAAAAAAACGAACAAAATATGTTTATTTATTATTTATGTACACAGTTTATGGATTCGGTTTTTCAAGCCATATATGCAGACATCTGTGATGAATTGATATTTGTCAGGAACTTTGACACAAAATATAAATTTACACTGACGTGACCCCTGAACGGAGAGATCTTAAGTGACCAATCAACACTGTGCATAATTTAGGCAATGCAAAAGATTTAGGTTAGAAATTCTCAGTAATATTTAGTCACAGCATTAAATCTATTTAGACGGTAAAAGCACACTTCATTTCTGCCATTGCTAAACTCCTGAGTGGATGTTACTGCTCCAGTCACTGGGATAAAGGACTGACTTGTTACTTGTTTTGCACCATACTTTCTGACCAAATGGTCAAAAGATGATTTATTTATTGGAAATGTTTTTTTAAAAATCTTGTAAAAATCAATGAAAGTAGATAAAACAAAACAAAGGTAGTTATGAGTTGTTCCTTCTTTTGGCATTATTCTTTTTTATTTCCATATCATTTTCTGTGCAGCAATATTTTACTGTTTGGTTGATGTGTTGTTTGTTACTAGACAGTGCATGGTGGATAAGTTGGAAATCGCTTGAAACAGGACCAACCCTGAAGTTTAGTTTCTGCCTAACAAAGCATTCAATCCCGCAGCTCTGCAGTCAGTATGATACTGGCAGTTTAATAGTAAAGTAGTAAATACGGGCATCAAGAAAATTCCCTGCAAATGTCTGAAGGCGGAAATCAAAGCTGAATGCTGAACATGGGTGTCTTTGTTTTACTTAAGTGAGCCACTAGTAAACCATCCAGGGAAATTCTCTTTTCCATCTCAACAGTGAGAATAAAGCAGAAAAAAAAGGACAGATGGTTCACAGTAGTCTGATCACAACATGCTCGCACTGAACAGGTGGCCATGATTGCATCTGGCCATGAAAGTTAAAGGTCGAAACTTGATCAATATGAGTGCAGTTGTGTCTGCTACGCCCCTCCGCTCCCTCAGCCTTGGCCTCATTTTTCATTTATTTCACTCTGATTTATTCAAGTCTAGGATGGCATAGGGGGCTTGAGTCAGCCCGTTGCCAGACAAAGGCCCAACAGAGGAGTCAGTATAATTCAGACCCCATATCTGCCCTGAGCGCTATGACATCACCGCAATAATATGTCTCCAAGACAAAAAAAGTATTCACATTCTGAGAAAGATGCTGTTTTGCAAGTGGAAGCCTAGCATTCACTGATGTCGTACAGACAAGGGTAAAATGCAGAGTAACATGCTCGCTAAAAAACGGCCAGCACTGTAGAAAAAAATGGCCTTTTTCTTCTTTTTGGATTTACAGGGTTATTGAAGCATGTTAAGAATTTTAGCTTAATGAGACCGTTTACTGATCTAAAAGTAATTAGTACTTATAAGGAGCTATGAGCAATTTATTTAAAACAGCTGTTGAGAATAACACTACAAGCTGTTCTTTAGAGTAAAATGACATAAGGGGACCTTATTCATAGTAAATATAATATTTACTCTTTAAAAGTTATTTTTCATTTTGTTAAATAACCTTCCAAAACAGTATTTACAATATTAACGAATTGGTAAACTAATCTAGCTTCAATGTGATAATTAAAATAAAGTGAAAAAACGCAACGATAATTTATTTTAAAAAATAATACATTTTTCAAAACAACAATCTCCTGTTTCACAAGACCTGCCTCACTATTGAAATGTTAATTGCAAAAATCTTCCAGTCTCACCTTCCGACCGTTAAACCTGCAGGCACATCTGGCAGGGCAAAAGCAGACGCTTCAGATAAATACTAGGTACATCATAAAGTTGAAAGAAAAAGCAAAACAAAAAAAATCAAGATGCTTTTATAGTTATCTCACGCAATAAAAACTAAAACAATGCCTTAAATTAAAGTAAATAAAAGACTTGAATAGTTTAGCTTTTTTTGCAATTTGCATGTCATCATAGAAGAGTTTAACAGTAACAAAGACAACTTTTAAAGATCTTCTACTCTACACCTTACACAGATGTTGATCCTTTCAGAAATTTGTAAACCTAATCAAAGAGCACATGATGATGAAAGAAAACTACAATAAAAAAAAAAAAACATGTTTAAAGTTATGGGTCTATTCACCCATAACTTTTTTTCCACAGAGAGCTTACATCCCCCAGCAACCACCATGAATCTTAGTAAATTAAAGCTCATGCCAAGTAACGTATATGAACACCCAACTGACAACAGGTTAGGTAGGTCGGATTCTGCCAAGTCACTCCAATAAATGGGAACATTTTCTTGCACTGTTTGTACGAATGTGCACGCACACCCCAGGCAAAGCCACCTCAGCCCGTGCAACAGAGCACTTCTAAAGTTTCAAATACGGTCTGCAACATTGCTGTGTGCAGCGGCAAATCTCCATAGAAACCCTATTTAAACAGCCATGCAGACATTGACCACTGCTTTTTACACAATGCACAATTGCCTTCCCACATGAGCTACATCACAGAGATGCCCCACAGACATCCTAGCCAAACAAATTATAGTGATCTCCCACTCTTGTTGAGGAGGGGAATTTCCATGTTGTGTGGAACAGCTCTACAATAACTCATGATATATGGCTTAAGGATGATCCGACATGAACATATAGAACATTGAATGTGTTATTTCATTCGTCTATCTTGTCCCAGAAGTGTCTGAACAGCTCAGAAATCAAATAATGATGTAAACTTTATTTGTTGCACGGAAGGGAAATACCCTTTTTTCGGTCATACTGAATTACTGTAGAGAGTGGTACAAATTAAAACATAACACAGACTGTCTAATGTTTAACATAGATCGGCAGCCTTTTACAAACTTTAAAGGATTAACGTGAGAGAAATAAAACACCTTTTAAAATGTGGAATATTTGAGATTTGTGGATTTCACATCGGCCTTCAACACCATGATTCCTCAGACTCTGATCAACAAACTCTCCTCACTTGGACTGAGCTCTTCCCGCTGCAACTGGGTCCTGGACTTCCTGACCAACAGGCCGCAGTCTGTGAAGATTCACAACATCTCCTCCCCTACCATCACCCTCAGCACTGGCTCTCCTCAGGGCTGTGTGCTGAGCCCCCTCCTGTTCACACTGCTCACATATGACTGCTCGCCTATCCATCCAGGCTGTCATATTGTGAAGTTTGCGGACGACACAGCAGTGGTTGGATGCATCACAAACCGTGATGAGTCCAGCTACAGGCAGGAGGTGGAACACCTGGATGGTTGGTGCAGAGAGAACAACCTCTGCATTAATGTAAAGTAAACCAAGGAGATGATTGTGGACTTCAGAAGGGGCAAGCATGCCCACCTCCCCCTGCACATGGGAGGATCTGCGGTGGAAGTGGTCAACAGCTACAGGTACTTGGGTGTACACCTGAGTAACAACCTCACCTGGAGCAACAACACTTCCATTCTGGTCAGGAAGGCGCACCAGCGGCTCTACTTCCTCTGGAGGCTGAGAAGAGCTC
>JAVLVB010000835.1:323224-346789 GCA_032876305.1 Orestias chungarensis
TATATATATATATATTTTTTTTTTTTTTTTAATATATATATATTTTATTGGTTCCCGTAAATAAAAGAGGGCATGGGTTGGCAGCTGTGAATCCAAGACAGTGCGATACATACAGAGAAAGAGAAAATTCTAAAAGTGTAGTTCATGGAGAGTTGTTTGCAAAAACTGTTTATACGAAATGCTGGGATGTCAATGTTGTTTTTTATATCCACATTTACAATATAAAGCTTGAAGTTAATTAGACCATATGCAGAAAGATTTGAATTTGGCTTATGTGGATTTAGAATTAATTTTTTATTTTGTTCCCTATAGTATAGTAAAACTATTGATCTACATATTGATCTATATATAAATGTTTTGTCCCATCTTTGTACGCCATTAGGGTGAGTAAAGTTTTGTCCTCCACAGTTGATCTTTGTGGCATAGCTTCACATAGATATTTTTCCAGTGAAAATGTCTTTTTTTGCTCAAGAATGCTATTTTAGTGGCAGGTTTTAAATCTTAGTGGACTGTTACTTTTGCTACAAGGCAGCTTACGGCTGGAAGCAGCTGAACACAATAACAAAAGTTCAAATAACAGCTCTGCGATATTATATCCGATATAAGTTGAATAGGAGGTACGCTGAATCCAGAGCGGAAGCAAAGACGACAGAACAAAGGAGGAAGTTCAAGTCATCTTTTCCGTCGATAATAATGGGCAACGTACGATCGCTAGCTAACAAGTTGGATGCTTTGAAACCTCGGCAAATGGTGTGCAAGGAAGGGTTCCTTATCAAATGAAGAAAATTACGGACATCTCTGACCCTCCTCTTTATCAGACTGTTAGAAGATAAAAGTGTGTCCTCTACCAGATGCTTAGGAGATCTGCAGCAGTACAGGGGAGCTGAAGGAGATCATCCCTGCCCTCGACCATCAGGGCCCACATCATTCAGTTTCTGATTAATTAAGTATTTTTTAATTAAGTATTTTGGAGTCTGAACATATGGTAGGGCTCTTTGGCTTTAGTGGATATAAAACAGAATTGCTTTTTTTGTAAATATTTGTTTTATGCCTTGAGCTCTTTTAACACAAACAGAAAGCGACTTTGGTTTATTTATGCTTGAGCTTGTAAAAGACACGTTATACATCAAATCTAAGAAATGCAGGACGGTTGTGCTATGGCATGTCTCTAACGTTAAAACTACTCTCTCTTTGCCACTCCCCTGCCCCCCGTACAGCGTGGATGACCCATGTGTGACCTGCATCCGCAATCTCACTGCCCTCCACCTACAACCCACTAAAAACAGGTTTTGAAAGCTCAAATATGTTGTGTGCAAACATTTTTATGCAAGCTTTCTGGGAGGGGCAGGAACTCCAACACAAAAAAGTGTGATAGGTGCTGGGGGATGGGTTGTCCTTACAGCCATTGACGGTGTTGTTGTACGCCGTTGTGCCGTAGCCTGTGGTGTTCAGTGTCTCCTTGCTCCCGTAACGAGAATTCCTTGCGCTGCCCCAAGGGTCGTTGTCATAGGAACCAGATCTTGCTTTCATCTCCTCCTTGAGGATCATACGTCCGATGCCACTCCCAATCTTAACAGTTGAGAAAACGGAAAAAATGAGCAGAGTAAAGTGACATGGAAGGTTATTAACTCCGTAATGACAAGAAAATGCACATTAAAAAATTCATTTTGCTTTTTTTTTTTTTTTTTTACAGGGAACTGTCACTTTAATCTGTTTCTGAAGAAGGCGAGATAGAAAACATTGAAGCTCCTACTCTTTGAAGACCCTGACTCCAACTCTCTTCATCTCCTCCTGTCGAGAAGCGTCGCCTTGGCGCCCGATAGGCTAAGAAAGAAATCACATTAAAGAGATTTCCCTTATATGAAAATATAGAACATAGCTACAACAAAGCGAGCGAGTCAAGAAAATAATGAGATACAAAAATAAATAAATAAAAAAGCAAAAAGGACCCTATAACAGGATGGTGTTTTTTTACCTCTTGGGGAGCTTGTGTATGGGTAATAATCCGAGTCAGACTGCGTGTATGGCTCTGGGGAGTAGGAGGACAGGCTAGAGTATCGAAGGATATCCTCGCTTGTTCTGCTTTTAGTGGCTGTTTCCATATGATTTTCTGAAACAAAGAAAAAAAAAGTATAAATGAATTAATATGCAACTAAAAATTAACATTAAATAGCATTTGACAACTTAATTTATAATGGTTGATAATATAATATATTCATGGTGGGGTTCTGATAATATTCCTCTAAATAAAAATTTAGCTGTATAATACAATTCAGTCTTGAAAGTAAAAAAAAAGAAAAGAATATTGTAGTGGTACATTATATTACTGCAATTTACATAAAAACCTTTTATTCTAGTTTAATTATTGAGCAGGGAGAGAAACAAGCCCACAGGCTAACAGATCCTCTGCTATAGTTAGCAATTAGCACAAGTTCCTCTTCTACATATTCACCCTTTGTTAGATTCCACCGACCAACAGAGTGTTTAAATTAATACTGTTTAATATTGTATGCATACGAAAGAGTAAGTCACATATCACTGAATAAAAGTTACCAGACACAGAAAATATGTACATAAACTGAAAAAGTGCATTTGCAGGTTAATACAACTTTTGATGTTTTAATATACAACACGTTTTTTTTTATAGCTGGCTTTAGTGAACCAGTGTATGACAAATACAGACCAAGATATATATTGCCAGTGTAACTTTACACTACATATTCCCAGTCATCATATCCATGGTTTTCTGTCAGAGGAGATCAATATTTTCAGCCAATGGCTGGATAATAACTCGGATTAAAGTGGGTTCAGTTACATCTTAGCCCGAAGCACACCATCATTTCACAAGCTTTGCAACGCATTGATAATGACGCCGCGCTGCACTCAGGCACAGTCGAAGGACGTAAATGGGTAATAACGCATGCAGTGTGTAATGTCACATAGATCGCTTTTTTTCCTGCCAGCCATTAGCCATACCAGCCCCCAATCCATAATCCATCGAATATCTATGTACATGACAAATGATGCCACACTCCTCTTTACGACACATTCAGTACTTTCAGCTCAGCTAAACAGTAACGGACACAAAGACTCACAGAGGCACACATGCACACCTTGTATCCACCGAGACTGAGCTAAACAGTGAAAGGAGAGGGATACTTACAGTGGCAAGGTCACCATGTAAAGTGAAGTTCGGAGTGTGGGGGGAAGTAAATGAAAGTGATTGGATGCATTAAAAAAAGGGAGGCAAAAAGAGAAGGGAAATATTATTGGAGCATCCCTTAGAGAGATGTGGGAATGTGACAGCTTTCCTTGGATAAGCACAAAGCTGTATAACAAACTAACTAAACGAGTCATTCATTACTGGCCTCGAGTCAGAATAAGGAACATTTTCAGATTTAAACCCTATTATTATAATTATACAATGAACAACAGTTAAGCAGGGAATAAAAGACAGTTAGGATTGATGACTTTAAGTAATTGTCGGAACTCTAAGTCATATGGTAGCATACAGCTGTCTTGCAAAAGTAGTCACTCCACTATGAATTATTTACTTCTTGCGATACTACAACCCGAGACTTTTATTGGTATTTTATTCCATCCACCAACACATATAAGTGATTCGCCATAAAATGGGAGAAAAAAGGTTACATGGTTTTCCACTGTTCACACAAATAAACAACTTGAAAATGGGGCAAGCATTTGTGTTCTGCCCAATTAATTTTTAAAATATAATCCAGTTCTATTGATTGTCTTCACAAGTCAACTCATTAGAAAACAGACCCTGTGAGCTCTTTAATCTTGGTCTGAATATACCTTAGCTTTGAAGCCCTCAGAGGTTCATTAGAAACATATAATAAACAAGCAGATTTAAACAAAAAGATCCATGAAGACCAAGGAAGTAGACCAACAGGCCATGAAGAAGGTTGTGTATAGGTTGCAAAACAACATCCCAAAGGTTAGTTATGTTACCTTTGGAGGAGCTGGAAAGATGTATCACGGAAAAAAATATTTTATACTACTATAGTACTGCAATAAAATACGTTGGCAGGGACATGGAAGCTGGTAACAGCTAATGGAAAAATGTATGGCGCTAAATATAGGGAACTATAGTAGGAAAACTACCTAAAGGTAGAAGTAGAAGATTAACTTCTAGCAAACAAAAACTGATCACACACAACATGAGTTGCAGATCAGTGGTTTAGATCTAACCAGAGTCATAAATTAGAATGGCCTGGTCAATGCATAGACATAGATCTTTTGCCAATTAGGAATATTTGGCAAGAGCAATAGACAAAATATTAGGTATGCAAATCTGCAAAGCTGAAGAAAATAGCACCAGCAAATGTTCCGAAAAAGTACATTTGCTTTGAATGCAAGTTGCAGTTTTCAAGTTGCCGTTTCAAGTCACTAATTAGTTTTTAAGAATACACGAGTCTCCTTTTTCTTCATTTTACTTATGCCCTACTTTGTATTTGTTTATTAAATTAAAATCCTAATACAAAATATTAAACTTTATGGATTTTAACTAACAAATGTACCCCATATATGACAAAGACTTTACTATACCAGTCTCAGCTCCTTTTTGACTACTGTTGCAAATTAGTTTGAAACACATGAGTTGTGTCACACCAATGCCTGGTGATGCACATTTAACACATACAAAAATAATAATAAGTAGAAGCTAGATGCTGCCACCTGTTGGTCAGTGTTATGTCTAACTAATGTTTATTTGCCCTAATTAAGCAACAATATTTCTACATGTATATCTACTGCATGAAGTAACGTGTGGTAAATGTATCACCTGCATCACAGCAAAGGACAAAAAAAGGTATTGATTTTACTTAACTGTGGCTAATTTTAGGCAGTAAGTAGTAATCAATTCCCAGAAAATGTCTTTTCACATGAAAACATTTCAAACAGCGACGAAAGGCTGAGAAGAAATAGGAGGAAGACGATGTCCAGGTCGACACACTCACTGACCCACAGCACAGACGGGCATGCACAACAAGGATGAAGATAAACTATCATCAGTCTGCAGATCCTGTGAATCTCAGCTGAAAAGCCTTTTGCAGTGCAGTGTGATGAGAGGACATTGAATCTTTTAATTATGCACTGAAGCATACTATGCAGATGGCTGCATAGCATTGGAGTTTAATGATTTGTGAAAAATGACTAAAAAGCATCTTGCGTTAACCAGGCCTGTGTGCCAGTTGGGTAAACAACAGGCCAAATACACAGCTAAGATAGCCAGCATGTCCTTAGGCTGAGAAGTACAGTCAATGATTCTATCTCATGAGTCTAAATAAGTTGCTGTTATATTTCAGATTTTCACCGATATCTTTTTGGCTTTTTCATGTTCTCGGAGGGAGAAGTTGTAACGCCTAAGCAACGTTCTCTTTCTTCATACCCCTGTCTTCCTTAACTTTCTTGTAAGAACATGTTATGGACTGTATGCAGAAGCAGGATCATAATGTTTTTTTTGACATGCATATGAAAAACTGCTCTTCAACATTCAGCTACAGCCACAAAAAGCAAATGATCTTACGGTTCTTGTTCCCCAGTTCTAAGGCAAGCTCAAGCAAGGCGAGCGCCTGTCATACTGTCTGAATTACTGCTGCAAAGTGCATGACCACAGCACAGCTAAATGGATGGCACGGGATAGGCTGAGGCGGGACTAGCTAAACTGTACCCGTTCTCGTATAGATGGGTGGCTTCCTGTAGATGTACGGGTCCCCTGTGGCTGAAGAAAAGAAACAGGAGATGAGGTGGTAAAACGTGGAGAAGTGATAAAAATTTCTACTGGGGTTGTGAGACGGACAGGTTAGAATTAGAGAGTAATAATGTGTTGTAAAGAAACACGACTTAGTGGTATTTTGTTGCCTGCAGAACATGAGCATTCAGACTGATTTGGCATTAGTAAACTTTGTGAGTGATGGCATCTGCTTAAAAGAAAAGCTGAGAGTGGTAGAGGCTGAAGTGGGTGAGATGTGGAGGCCTACCTGGAACGTGAAAATGTTTAGGGGGCTGGTTTGTGGTGGGTGTGCTTGATCGACCCTCTTGGCCATAATAGGGCGAACTCCTGCCACTCTCAGAGCCTGGAGTCAGCCACAGCCAATCAGAGTAAAGGAGACATGAGCATGAGAAAAAGGTGTTGACACATGCAAATGAAAGGTGCTCAGATTTTTTTTTGTTAACATTAGCAAATGAAGCAGAATAACTTTTTCCACTTGTGTAATGTAAAAGACTGTTGAGTTGGATTACATAATAGCTTTCCGATTGAATCAACAGTGTCACTGCACAAGTGTAAGAGTAACATAGAATGTCAGCAAATGAAGCAGCCGAGTGTAGCAGCGTTCTGCCCTCAGGAGGGAAGTTATACAGTTATTCCCAGAAATTCACAAAGTCATACATTTTGTACTTGCAAATCATACTGCATAGATGTAATCTGAGTTTTGGAATCATGCAAAAGTAAAATGCCTAGAAATTTCTATTTGGTACAAGTACGGATGGAAATGTGTGCATTTAACAATTCCGGATTTTGCTTGTCAATGAGAATGTGGAGTATATAAATTCCGTCATCTTGTAAACCAAAATGTTTTTACATTTTATTTTTGTGCAACCACAGACAAGGATTTATGTGTGTACTGCTGGGCCTTCATTTTGGTAAACAAATTGATGGAGCTGCTTGGTACTTACTTGGCTAATTATGCCTGATTATCACGTGACTCCCTGTTTATAAACCATAAGAAGCTTAGATACATTAACAATTATGTTAAGAAATTATTAATCTGAATGATAAATTATCCAACATCAAAACAATGTGACAGTTTTGTTACAATTAAAAAAAGATTCATATTTGTAAAAAAAAATATATTAACAAAATACACAAGTTAAAGATTTTTTAAGAAGTTTTTTATGGATACAAAAACGACACATGCATTTCAAGCTGCAGTCTTGGATATTGACCACGTCTTTTTTTTCTCCTTTAAGTTGGTTTTATGTAATTTTATGTCAATAACAGCTTTAACAATACAGATGGGTTTGGCTTTCAGTGGGATGGAGGCAACAACTACCAAACAGTTTTGATTAGATAATACTTGCTATTATATTCCTATCCAAATGCCTGGTGTAACAACTGTAGAGGTTTGCTTAGGGAACCATTAACAAATTCGAGTTGGTTGAAGCTCATACAAAAAAAAAAAAGAAAAAAAAATCAACAGCTTCCAGTTCACTTAAACACCTAAAAAACTAATTTAAGTCTTCCCAGTTAAACTGTAATGTTTTTATGGTTTGCTGTTGAAAGACGCTGTTGAAATGACTTCAATAAATCAGTTAGTATAAGAAGAAGGGCAATCAAAGGGGTCAATATCACATTCATATGCCTTATGAGTCAACCAGGAGACAAGGAATTAGTACCCAAGATAAATATTTTCACAAGGATCTGTAACATTAATTTGTAAATGAGATTTGAGCAACTCTTATTATTATTTAAAATCCTAAAAAAATTCAAACTGGTGCTGTTTTGATACAGGGGAGGGGGGGGGGGTAATTGGCAACTCAAAGTTTAAACTTACTTCGTTAATTTACAATTAAATCAAAGTAAGTCACACCTTTCAAAAAGAAAGCAATGGAAGTTGGCTTAAAGTGGGTATTTAAATTGGCAAACTGGTTAGCGTGGGTCTGCTCTGACAGTTTATATAAGTAAACCAAAACCTATCTGTGAGCTGATTGAATTTTTTTATTTATAATTCACACCACATTGACCAACAAGCTTAAAGGAAAAAATCCTTGCCTGATCACTTCTAATACAACCTATAAAGATAAGTACATTGTTGTTGTTTTTTAAGTACAACTGTATTAACAAGTACACAGTGTCTATAAAATGCCCATAATCTTAAAGTTTTTTCACTTTTTTAAAAACACGAACATTATTTAAAGGGATTTTAAATGACAGGCCGACGTGACTGACAATTTTGCTTGTTTTTCTTTGCAATCTAATTAAAGAGTATCCTTAAGTCTCGTCCCAGTTCAAGGTCTTTTGCAGCCTCTTTTTCTTTAACATGTGCCCTGTAATTAACTATCCATCTTCCCATTGAATTTGGCCAGTTTCCCTGAGCTTTCCCTTTTACCACGGCTACGCTCTTTAAGTAAAAATGCTCCACAGAAACTCAACATAGCCAATTATTTTTTGATTGTAAGTGCCTGGTAATGTAGCGAGTGGTGAATGTTGGTGTGGCGCCCTTGCACCCTCTATTGGCCAGCCGTCTGGGATGCAGAGGTTGTCGTCTGTTGTAGGACAAAAAGTTAAATCATGACCTAAAGTCGCACCTTGCTGCATTCTCACATGACTAAAGGCCTACTTACAAATGGGACCAAGGACTTTCTTGATACGATCCCAGAAAGGCTAAACATGAAGTGAACAACCTGTCACTGTTCTGTTACTGAGCTGTGTGTCTCGACATCTGTAGAGTTCCCATGGGCCTCTTGGTTGCTTCTCTGATTAATGTTCTCCTTGCCAC
Organism: Orestias chungarensis; assembly: GCA_032876305.1. Taxonomy (NCBI): domain Eukaryota; kingdom Metazoa; phylum Chordata; class Actinopteri; order Cyprinodontiformes; family Cyprinodontidae; genus Orestias; species Orestias chungarensis. The sequence continues at coordinate 331,747 of JAVLVB010000835.1, forward strand.
CCCTGTAAGGTAAGATCGGTGGCCATGTCTTAGCAGGTCTTAGCAGTTGTTGGATACAACATTTCGTGTCTGGTTGGCAACCTGCTTTTTGATGGACCCTAACAAACTTTTGGTGTTCCAAAGTAAAACTGCCTTTCAACTGAGAAAATGGAAAATGATCCTCAAAGGAAGTTGGTTGTACTGGATCTAAGTTAGAGGTGTCAAAGTAAAGGGGGATAAATGCGAACCTAAGCCATAACTACTTTTTCTTTTTTTTTTACATTTTGTAAAATCTTCCACCTTACAAATCTTTAACTAGGTTAATTTTTTGTTGGATTTTAAATGTATCAAGATTTTTGTGTTGTTCTATTGCAGAAAATTTGAAGAAACTCAATTTATGTTTATGGTTATTTTTGGTCATTTACTGTTAAAAAAAAAAATAAAAAAAATAAAAAAACATTTTCACATTACACTTCTTACCAGGATAGCCAAAGTGCTGTGGGGATCGAGGCATTATGGGTGACATGCCTTGTCGACTGTATGTTGGAGAATCAATATAACCTGGAATGGAGCACCGGAGCTGCTTTGTATCCAGATTGTCATAGTCCTAAATTGATAGATAAGTTTCACAAAGGAATTAAAAACGATGTGAAAGTCAAATCTGGCCATATTTACTTTTTGGAATCTGCTCTACCACTTCAATTCAAACCAAAAACACTTACCTGAGAATACGGCGAGAGAGTTCCAAGAGACTGCAGAAGTAATGTAGACAGATGAAAAATTTTAGACTGAAAGGTAAATAAAATGAGCATTGGGCTTTATAACTTAGATATTTACAAAATTAGAGATGTTGGCTAAAAATACAAATTAAAGGAGATATCAGCAAAAAAAAAAAAAAGGATTATATTGGATTATACATATAAACAATTTAACAAAAGCAGTCTGTTGTAGCATTTAATCTGCACCACCATTTCTATTTACCAGCATTTATCCAGCAGGCAGAGCCTATATGATCACCACAACAGCATTTGATAGAACTAGCAACTCGTATGTTGGTTGTTATAATTTTTTTACACTACAGAGGTAATAAAAGTAACATAATTCATCCCGATATTATATTGGGTCAGTATCAGTATCGGGCAAAACAGAAGACTGCATATTAGTAATGTGTTGGAAGTAAAAGAGTTGTATCGGAACACACCTGAAAATATGCAGCAAGTACAGAACCAAGCCATTAAAAGAAGGTTTGACATTTAGAAAATATGGTTAATCTTTGAATTACATAGTTTATTTAAATATTGGTTCCTATTTGTAAAAACAAAGAAAAGAAAAAAAAACAGAGAAAAAACAATTCTGTAAGAACTGTTTTCACTGTAAAGCTGAATATTAAACACCCTGATGTTGTACTTTAAAAATCCTGTAAGGGTTATTCAGACAATCCCCAGAAATCTGATCCAAGGTATCTGCTCCAGGCAGAGTATTTTAAAATTGATTGATATTCGATTACCTGTTGTTGGATGTTTTGCCTTGTGCTTATGTTAGCAGCACACCAGTGAGTTCTACTGTGCCCTGCTTTGTGTGTCACAGTTGTCTTTTATTTTCTCCAATAACTTTGTAATGTATAAAGGTGTCGTTACAGATACTTTTAGGCAAAAATATCCTGTTTATCATTTGATCTTGTTGTAAACAAAGATTTGGCTAAAGTATGCAAATAAGAGACTATAAGGAAACAAAATCTTTGTTGGCTATTTGTTTTCCAGGTTAATACGATTGGTCATAATTATACAAGGGTGTTTACCTAAAAAAACAAAATATTAAAAGTAGACCAAAAGGTGCAGAAAACAAAATACTGATCCAATGTGCAAATTATTTGGCTCATTTTATTAACTGACAAATGTTTTTGATTTTCAATTAAAATTGGATATATGGCCAATCACTGTTTGTCAAAGTCTGGGGTTCACTGAATTTCTTATATACAAATGATAAAGCTAAACTTGTTTTAGGTTGTATTTCCGTAGCTTACAGGACACGCACAAAAGTGAGATTAAGGCATTTGGAACTTCATTGATGAGTGAGTAACTTTAAACACAATATTAATGTAGACTATGCAATACTGATGAAATTGCTTTTTTTCTAACTACACTTTAAAGCCGCCCAGTTTAGGAAACTATTGATTAACTCCAATGTCTAAACTTAAACAACCTGGATCAGCATTGGTCACCAAAATATGGATTGGGATGTCACCAAATTATTTCAAGAGAAAACAAACAATAAATTGACTTGGAAAGTCTTGGATCTGTTGACATTTACCGTTATGTTTATTTATTTGTTGTGACATTAAGTGCGTGTTCCATCATAATTTTAAATGTGATATTGTGCCTTATTGAAAGAGATCTAAACTACTATTTTCTCCTTAAACAGACTGAACAGATGAATGATAGGACAAACACAATGCTTTATTAGACAAGATGTGTGTGGCAGCGGTACCTCCCCATAGGTGAAAGTATCTAGCCTTTCATCACAGGTGTATCTGTGGTAGGGCTGGTATGAGGAAGATATGAGATCTGGCTGTTGGACCTCATATATTGCCTTGACCTTTGGCAGGGCTGCAAGGTCCTTATAATCATAGATCTCATTCTCCACCCTGGCCTGAAGAGAGGACACACACATCCACGGACCAAAGACAGAGACAACAGCAACAAGACATCAGACAACAACCACATGGACAGTAGATGGTGATAGATAGATGGTCAAATGCAGCAGAGAGCAAGAAAAGATGGCCAAGCATGCAAGGCAATATAAAAATAAAAATAAAAATACACACGAACACATTCACACTGTAAAATTTGGCAAAACTGTAAGCTGTTGACCTTCAGGAGCTTGGCCTTTGTGGTAAATAAAGAAGGAGAGGGACAAACAGTCACAGGAAGGAGGAAGGATGGAAGAGGGAGAGGAGACAGTACGGACAGCTGGCTTGCTTACACTGCAGTTCTACATTATCCATCACCTTAAACAGAAAGGTCATTGATTATGTGAGAGGACCACAGCGAGTAAGGGCAGGGAGCCGCAAGTCCTGCTAGCATGCAGACGAGCGCTGACATGCAAATGCAACCGTCATATAAAGCAACACTCAGCAAAATGCCAAGTAGCAGGCCGATGGCTGTTAAAATGATGGAAGTGATCCAACTCTGCACTGCATGTAGAGACAACTGTTACATTTAGTGACTTCTGTAAATTCCTTTCACTTAAAAGGGTAAGGTGTTTTATTTCCTCTCGCTGATCCTGCAGTAAAAGCACTCTGCCTAAGAAGACACTTGGACCATATCTTGGATGAGGTTAGACAAAGACAGGTGAACAGGCCTAGGGAATAAGTAACCTTGAGTTTTAGTATATACATGTATTGGGGTTGTGTGTTTTTTCTAGTTGCCAAATGAGCTTAAATGGGAAAATGTGTGAGAGAGTGACAAGAAGCTGTAGATTTGTTGCTTACTTACACATATAACTCTACTGGGAGAGCCTATGGATGATCCTGGTGGTGAGATGGAGGTCTCTGACAGGCGTCTGTGCTATAAGGAACACATCAGACAAAGAAAGCTAACGATACAAATTAAGGTCACATTTTCATTCATCTGAACTTTTTTGAGTAAAACCCCAGCTCACCCTTAGTCTTCTCTCTGCCCTTGCCGCCTGCTTGCATAATGGATGCCACACTTCATAACCTGATGACAAGGAAGAAGGCAACATGTGCGTCGACACATGCTGTGCATTCATCTACCCTAAGTGAATATGCCAGGTTTTGGTCATGCAGTTGAGATTTACCTGCCAGGTACATTTCTTCCCCCTCTTTGAACATTGTGTTGCAGCGGACACATCGAGCGCATGTTGGATGGTAATGCTTGCCTCCTGCCTGAGAGAAAGAAGAGCAACTGAGCATAAATTATCATACTAAAGAACCTCGCAGATTGAGGGGTTAATCAACAAGATGTTGAGCCATCTCGAGCAGGACGCTGTCTCCGTATGTTTTCCAAAAGGGTTTGACCTGACCTCCAGTGGCCTTAGTATGTAAAGACATTACGGGAAAGCAGTTTCATGAAGTATTAATAAAAGGGGGCGAATAAAGATGCTTTATTTGTACTTGTGACTAACATATCAACTAATATTGTTAGTCTGTGGAAAAAAAAACACTAACAGATACTTATCTTTCTGATTGTGACCAAATGTAAAAATAAAGTTAAAGTCGGTATGAGTAGGTTTTATTGGTGCTATACCTATGTTGATTAGGTGTTCAGTAATGAGAGACACCCCAATAATGGGACCTACAACTATGCACATGTGTGTGGGAAAGACATGAAGGGGTGTGGCCTCATGGACCAGATTTGCTTCTCCAGTGCCTTTAGAGCTGCAAGGTGTTTACTGTCCTTGGTGAAACTGTGTCAGTTAAACCAGTTTCTAATGAAGCGCCTATCATCTGTGTTGGCATTCATAAGCTACTGTATTTAATCAGAGATGAGGGCGTAAAAAACCTTTTTCTCTTTAAGGCTCCACTGAAAAAAGAAGACAAAAGATCATCTGGTTCCATAGTTGGACTCAATATCTTGAAATAGGTAGCATATATGGTGAATTTAATAAAAAAAGTGGCGGGGTATCATTGTAAGGTGGCAGGATTTGTAAAAAATTTTGTTAGAAAATGTATTATATTGTGTGTGGCAACAGACTAGAAAGTATCTACCCTTTCATCAGAGGTGTATCTGTGGTAGGGCTGTTATTATATATTTCTTCCACCTTACAATTTTACACAGCTATGTGTTCATCTCCCACATAAACTCTCAGTTTGTGGTTGTGAAGTAGAAAAATATAAAAACAAAAAAGTTAAAAGGGTCTCCATACTTTAGTACGGCACTGCAGATAGAAAAAAACATAGAAACTTGCAGATAAAAGCAGACATGTCCTCATGTCTATAAATAGCCCAGGAAGGGTGGCAGTCAGGAGCATAGCACTTCACACCATTAGTTCTGACGAAGCAAAGGAGTACAGGAATGACAAACGCCACTGTATGGACCATGTGTGTTTGTAAGTCTGCATTCGGCATTTTCGTTTAACCACACGTCTTCATGAAAGATTAAAAAAACAACTCAGAATAATCACCCCAAACAAATTAAACACATTTGTGCATAATAACAGTAAATGTTTAGTGTCTCCATTATGACAAGAGTTTATGCTTTATCTATTTCCTACAGCCTCCTTATGTTGTTCACTTTCATCTCCTTTACTTTCTCCGCAGCCCTCCTTTTAACTGCTTGGTTACAAAAGCACAAATGGGGATTTCTATCACAGCAAAATTTGTTCTCAACGTCTGTCTCGCCTTCTGCCATCTTTTCGCTTCCCTTTTTCCACCTCAAATCTTTTTATAGCCCCTGATTTCCTCTTCAATTCTTACAGGATTCAGTGTAAGAATTGTCCTCTGACGTCTTTGCTAGGTGACTCGAAATCTGCACAACGACAAGGTAAATCCGCTCTTTCAGACCAACATATTTCAAGTGAAATAGATTTTTTTTTCTTTCAAATCGTGTATCACCTCGTGATATTAAACCTAAAGTTCTGTAGAACTAGCTCCAAGCTGAGAATGAAATGCTGCTGTTCAACTATGATAATGTTGATCGCTCCAAGTTAATATATTTTATATCCCGGCTTAGGTTTTACTTTGATGCTGAGGTTGCATCAGTTCATGCTCAAATCTCACCTCCAGAACCCGTCCACTGATGTATCTGTTGCATGTTTCACATTTTACCCCATACTGGGCGTGGTAATCCGCTTCACAGTACGGCACTCCGTCCCTGCAACACAGAAAAACGTAAAAGGCATCGCTTTATCACTGGGTCAATTGCACAATAGCTTCTACTCTAACCCGAGCAGGAAACTGGATACAGGTGGAAATTAAGAGATCTTAAAAAAAATGGTGTCTCCCTGTCCTTATTAACTCACTTGCTTATGTATTCCCCAGTGAGGACCATGTTGCACGTCCGACATCTGAAGCAGCTGACGTGCCATTGTTTCTCCAATGCCAGGAGAGACTGACCCTGTTTGATCTCTGCACCACATCCAGCACAATCTGGGTAAGACAAAAATGACACAAAACAGATGAACATGAACACAAAAAAAAGGCAGACGCATGATGAGGTAACTGTAAGTGTAACTTTGAAATCCTCCTGTGCAACTGTGTCTTGTTTTTCCCTATTACATTCTCACCATTTTAATACCCATTTGCAGCAGCGAGAGGTGCAATTTATCCTGTAATTTTTTTTTATCACAGTCACATTGCAGTGTTTAAAAGCATGTGTGACAATTGCAGACAAGGTAAGAAAAGCCGGTGGGACGGCTTAAATGATATATGGCTGCAGAGTTACAAACAGAAAAAGGGTCAGCACTTCCCATTAGTTCCTTTTTGGAAGACACTTAACCTTCTCTCACCCAGTCCACGACCTCACCATTGCCAGTGCATGTAGGAACTATAGAAATTCTGCATTTACAGCAGAAGTAAACACTATGGGTTTACTGCAACAGTTGTGGAAGAATCAATCTATAAAAACTGGTGATTTTCACCCTTACTGAACCACAGAAGTTACCTAAATAACTGGCTCTTGACACCTGATAGGTTAAATAATCAACACTGTTTTCATATTTTGTAACACTGTCAGTACAAGAGATAGTTGCATTTATCAGTGCAGGAGAATGCGCGGCATGTGTCGACGCCTATATTGCTTTCGTCCTTGTCTTCAGGTCATGAGGCGAGGCACCCATTATGCAAGCAGCAGCACTCACTGCAAGTTGAAATCCAACAAATCTCTTATTAGCAGGTAAAAGCAAAGATCTAAATTTGGCTAAAGATCAGAGTTATGCAGCTGAAGGTGCTTATTTTTCATCTAGGAGTTTCTCGCGTAAGCAAATTTTGTTGACCATGAAACGGCAGTGAAGAAAATAACGTCCTCTTATCACATGACTTCCTTCCGAAGGTTGCAGGGGCAAAATCAAGAATAAACCCCTTTTTTACACAACTCTACATAAATAAAATACCACCTCATTTGTCAAATCCCGGTGACTCTTTTATTACCCTGGAATGACTACCCATATGCCGCACAAGGGTGCCCTGGCACTTATCACTGATTTACTGCAGCTGCTAAATGAACGCAGAGGCAAAGCTTTATAAAAAATAAAGCTCAATTTATAGGACGGGTCAGGAAAGAATATAGGGAGTGAATGAGGAGGAGGACATAAAGCAGTTCTCCCCAATAGGCCAGGGACATTGAGACATTGTGGAATAAAATATGTGGGTATCATTAACAATCATATCATCCTATAATTTTATTTTATTTTTTTAACTTATACATGGCATTTGATAACATACATACCCTCTCTTTTAGTCTTCAGTTGAAGGTATGTCTGGTTTGGTGTTTCTGCATTTAATCTTCCATTAGCTATTGATGACGTTAATTGTTTGCACTTTTTTTTTCTTTCAATAGAAGATATGTTTCTTCAGACATTCTATCCCTAACTGTGTTTCCTTCTTTGACTACAAAAATAAAAGACTTCTTGATGCTATTAACTTAATGTTCTCCATCTGTTTCTTTCTTCTTAGCTTCGGTTTTAAACTTTGGTTTTTCTCCTAGTAACATAGCTATTAACTGAGCCCTTACTACCTTTAAGTCTGAAACGTCTGTCTTTCTATCCGATGTGGACTTTAGCTGTTTCACTGCAGGTACTCCGTTTTTATTTTTGATAGCAACTGCTCCTAGTTAAGTGACTGTGGTTGATGGTCAGGATATTCATCCCTCTCCACTGTCAAGTTAATACAATGATTCAAGCGGTTTCTTCTGTAGATTATTTTACACAAACATTACTTAAACGAACACAGTATTAAAAGAAAAACTTGTTTAACTTCATATAAGTGGATCATACATGTGGGGTATTTAGTTGGATGGAGTTAGAACAAATTAGAGTGACACTAATTAAATTTGGTCTAAACAGGGTTCAGCATACCTTAAATAAATGTTAGACCTGTTTGTCTTGCAAAGTGCATTCAGAACACATTTGTCATGATTCGAGGTAATTTAATCAAATTGATTATTGGATTAGACTATGATTTTCCAACAGAATTTGCTCACTATTTACTGTTTAGCTTAAAAAACAAATCCTTTTTCCTTCTTGTTCTATGTGATAAAGCATCAACTAACTAAAGGAGAGGAATTATTCATTTTATGTATTAAAGTAGCTATTTAACACTTTTTTTTCGAATTGTACCTGAGCCCTGTGGTGCATGAGAACATAATATTCAAGTCTTTTCCAAAAAAAAGGTGTCTCATGTTTATTGTTTGCAATTCTGGCTCGCACTGTTTCCTCACAGCACAGAGTGATACCTGGGGAGCTGTTTGGGTTTCATTTGACAAAACGGAGCAATTTGGGAGACTTGGTTTTTACTCCTGTTCCTGTTAATTCTCTTTAAACTGCACAAACTGTGAGACGCTGACTGCCACTAAACTATTCATTATCGGTGACTGTCACATATTGCATGATACTAAATAGGCCCTTTTCTGCTTTTTGCATAACGAAGAGAACTGCAAGCCTTTTCTAATCTAAAGAAACAGTGAAGAAAAAAGATGAAAACTAGTCAGCACTTGTTGAGCTGACACTAAATACATGTTAAATTATTATAAGCTGCAAGATCAACAGGGAAGGCCTGATAACTGATTTGACTATTGCTCAATTAGCAAAATTACCTAAAAAAATAAAGGACCTTTCCAACCCAGCATGTTTGGATAAAGCAAATTGCAGCGGCAAGTTTGCCTAAACAGAACAGACAGAGCAAGGCAGATGCTCAACTCACGACTGGGCCCGTGGATCTTGATGGGCTCATTTGACTTGACAAGTGTGTGGGAGCACTGCTGGCACACGCAATCCTTTCCGCTGAACGTCACCCTGTCTCCAATTGGGAAGGGTTTTCTGAGAGGGAAAAAATAAAAAATAAATCTGAGGCTAAATCATCACAGATAATATGCTTAGAGGCACTAAACATTTACATCAAAGTGTACGGTGTATGTGGGAACAAATGTGTGCCAGCCGGAGTGCGGCCGCTGTCAGGAGGACCGTAATCCCGCTGACAACCAGCTGAACGTAGCCTGACGTCTTTTGTGGAGCTGAAAATGCATTTGCAAACAGTTGTGACGACGGGTTAATAGGGGGTTGATTGCGACGGGAGCACCTGGCCTCCCTGTGATTACAGAGGTGATAATGTAATGCTGCCACGGTCTTCTGAAAAGGAAAGCTGGTTCTCTCGCTGAGTATAAACCTTATTAGGGCAGACTGCGTGGAGTGCATGCTAATCCTAAATGCCTGTTCCCGTTTCTTGCACAGTCTACAGTAGCTGTCTGGTTTACCCTGCCTTCCTTACTCCCCCTAACTGCCTACACATCTGTTATCACTAGGTCTCTGTTTGCTTTATGGCTCTAAGCTACACCATAACAAATCACTGTAAAGACACGCACATGTGTACTGACTAACAACATGACAGCAATACAAGGTCCATAAAATTCTTTTTTCTATTGCATGTTTGAACTCCCTTTCTTCTCCAGCACTAGGAGACATATGTCTTTGATTCATTTATGAGTGGATAGGATGAAAGAATGAATGGGGAGCTAAAAGGCTTATAGATGGCTGTTTAAAAGACAGAGACGACAGTAATCCTTTTACTTCCCTGCCGAGACCTGGAGCCGAAGCCAAGGCCCCGAAGGGAGGCTTGAGTCTCCTGCAGGGCTTGTAGAGATGCCCACAGGCAAGCGTGGCAGAAGTCTACCATCCATGGTACACAGTAGTCGAGTAATTTGCAACTTCTTCATTCTGCTCCATTGTTTTTCATGTTTGTTATAAAATGGACTACTTTCATGCATAAAACAGAAAGGAACGAACAAGCGAGGGGAACAGATAACCCAGCAGAGATATTCCAGCACACAAATTATTGAACAAAGACGTCAGTAAACACTGAAAAGCGACCATACATAAACTGTGATTCTCTTGTATCAAGGTAAAACCCCAGTTACAAAACTTGGATTTAAACAACATCCGCCCATTCTTTTTCGCATTTACTTTAAAATATGACTATAAGATAGAAATGTTTAAATCTTGACCCAGATACTCAGATTCGTATTTTCACCAGGTACGGACTTTAACTGGGCCATTCACAAAAAGAAACGTTTGACGTAATCCATTGCATTGTTGCTTTTCGCTGTGCTTAAGTGTTGCTTCCTGCTTCAAGATGAAATACCTCCCAGTTTGAAAACTAAGAGGTTTCCCTGTGTATGCTGGACAACAGCATCTCCACAACATGATGCTGACACCACATATAGTCACTATGTTTATGGTGTGTTCAGAGTGATGCAGCTTGTTTTTTTCTGTCAACCATTCTGTTTCTCATGTAGGTCAAAATGTGTTTAATGTGACCCCTTTGTATTTTTTTTCTTTCTTTTTTTTCTGTTATTTATTTTCATTTTTTCAGGGAATAAACCTTTTCCATTGACTTCTATTTTGATATGTTATATCTAAAGGTTTGACCGGAGACTCTTCACAGTATCTTGTCTAACTTAAGAACTAATCCGCTGAGCTGGTGCAGGAAAGTCTTTCTATGATCTTGCCTTTACCTGCACTACTTTTCACTCCCTTAAGACACTCCTGCCTTGTCAGCTTTTTTGCCCTTTAAAAATGTACTCTTATTACATATTTAATGAATAAGGCTTTATTTAATTTTTTTCCCCCCTTTGACTTAAAAAAAGGAAAGTTTTTTCTGGCATTCTCTGATGATCCCGGCGGCTTTGATCACTGTCGCTATTCAAAAAACATCAGCACTGAAATCTGCTTCCTTTAAGGCCCACGTTGAGATGACAAAATGAAGCGGCACAGTAGAAAAGGCATTTAGAAGGAGTTTTAGTGAAGTGATTAATAGGTATTGTGTACATTATTACAGAAATACTGGGGGAAATGAAAGAGGAAAGAGAGAGAATGGAGTACAAGTAAAGATGAACACCAAAATGACGGCAGAAATGTCAAGCCGGCGACTTCTAGTTGTCTCTTCCAGTTCGCCATTCTCATTTGTGACACAAGCACCAAAGGACTGCTCCACTGACTGTCACTGGTTGCTTCATGGTGGTTGTCCTTTCCCCCCCCCCCTCCCATGACCACAGCTGCCGGACCCGAGCGGCAATGTCAAACAGATCTCCGACAAGAGGAAAACGCCACTTGCCTGGAGGGAGGGAACTGCGGATCACAGAAACCGGAATCTATTACACTTCAAAACAGCACGTGAGCGCTTTGAGGTCAGTAGGGAGAAAGACATTCGAGATATCTGAGTTTCCGCGTGTCTGCAATGCAAACTGACTTTTAAATAAAATTCTATGTGGTTTGACACGTGGAGCAAAGCCTGGTGATGACTGTTCGTTTTGGAGGGCCTTTACTCGAACATTAATGGGAAAGAGAGGATAGTAACTGATATTTTTATCTTAATCGGAAGAAGCCAAGAAAAACGTAACTGTAAACTGTCCATTGAGATGTGCTTGGATATATAAAAGACAACTTTGTTTGATGATTAAAGACTCCAAAATCAGTCTCCCTCCTTTTCATTTCCAAAAGGACTGAGTGGTCATGAGATAAAAACCCCTGACTCATTAAAGAAGTGAAGAAAATACAAATTTCCATGCTTTAAAATAATATAGTCTCTGTTCTTCTATCAGGCTATTTATCACTAGGGGAGCTGATGATCTTTTTTAGAACTGACACAGAACACTAAAGAAGGCTAATGATGAGCACATGACTCGTGTTTCTCCACCCATTTATAGAGTACAGAAAAACTATTCACAGACATTACAATTTTTTCAAGTTAGCTAGCTATTTGTAACCTGTTTGATTTGGATCTTGTCATACAGAACACCACATGACTGAATGTATGAATGTGAAGTGGAAGAAACAAAACATCTTAAAACTGTGCTGCACATTTTCCTCTCAGTACCCATAAATTATGAAATAAAATCCCAAAGTCTGAACATATCCTAAGTAACATTCCATCATCTGAAAATAACAGACCTAAACAAGTATTTTATTACCTTTTTTTTGTTGGTTCAGAAGGTCAGTTTGTCTTTTGTTTGAGATTTTCTTGTGGTTTCGATTCTAATTTATTGAGTTGACCGTGTTTATTAGGTTGGCTGTTTGGTAAAGGTGTTAATTTTCTTTTTTTAAGGGATTTTAAAAACAAACGCCTGTCTCGTCATATCTTATCTTAGTTCCTGGGAGCCAGTACACATGTATGTAAGTCATAGGTGATACAGCGTATGTGAATACCCTTCATATTATAATGAATGTTAAAAAAGGAAACCTAAAGGAACATTTGAACAAAACACTTTCAGATCCTTGATAATTGCTCAAGCACTTAAGAAATAGATCCTCTTATGGACAAACATATCTGATTTACGTGTGCAGTGAAATTGTGACTACCTACCTGCATAAACTGCAGACAAAGCACTTGGGGTGGTAAGCACGTCCCAGAGCAGAGACCACCTCTCCTGTAATGAAGTCGTTGCAGCGGTCACAGCGTGTGCCGTATAAACGCTGGTAGTCCGCCGTGCAAATGTACTCGCCCTTCTTCTGGAAGAAGCCAGATCGTGCCAGGTCACAGTTACACACTGAGGGAGATCAGAGTTAAGAGACAGTCACACACCTAAAGCTGCAAAGCACATAAACTATGGAAATAAGCAATTATAATTTTAGGATTTTGCTTGCTGTCTGTCGGTTTCTGGTTTGTCCATATGCTTGTCTTTACACTTGGCTGCAAATAAAGTCTTTCCATTCCAGAGAGCAGTGAGTCAATTTGCTCTGATGGAAATTTGATGATATAATTAGTCGGAAAGTAATTTGATTGAAAAAAAAATGCAAGGAGTCAAAAGAGTGAACATAAAACTAAAAACGTACCAAATAATGCTGAGAAAGACAAAGAAAACACGGGTGATTCATAGGGTGATTACTCAGTTTGTGTTTGCATATATTATTCTGCGCATTCAGGGCAGACAATATGAGTTTGGCTCTGAGAGTGACTTCCAGTGGGTTTGACTGTACAGCTTGGAGGCATAGTCACAGTTTTGCGTTTGCTGATATTATTTTCACCTCAAGTGTGTTTTACCACCCTGAAGAAAAAAACAAACAGAACCAGTGTGGATGAAGCTGTACATATATCTGTTTTAAAAAAAATCATTTTGACTGAGTGACTTCAGAATTATAGGTCTGACCTTGCAGTAGACCTATAATTATCCCACAGCTACAATTATCACGTAACTTTAGAAATCATGTACCAGCTCTGCTGGCAATGTTTCAACTAGCATGCTAAAGGATCTATTTGGACAAAATTGGAGAGTAAATATGGTTAGTCAAAAGATGTATTCAATATTTTTGGGATACTTTTAAAGAAAGAGGATGCCGGTTGTATCTTGCCACTGGCAGGTTAGTTCTTTTTAGTTTAGATTTAAAAATGTTTGAAGAACAGACTGACAAATCTTGTTAACCTTGTACCCACTTGTAACATTGGGTTATCTTTTACAATGTTGCCAATGAGATCTAGTGCAGTGGTTCTCAATTTTCACCATGTAGAGTAGGAGATAATGCAATCTTCTCAATCAGGTTAGATGGAGCACAGAAATGTCTAAAGCATGTAGAACCAGGATTAAGGACCACTGATCTAGTGCAGCCAAGCCGTGCTTTACAACGAATGAAAATAAAAAAAATCTGAGGCAAAAAAACCTCTGATTAAACATGTGTGTCTTCCTCTACATACTTAAACAAAAGTGAATAACACAAATCATTACACAAATGACTGGTAAAGCTAGTAAAAAAAGAAGACAACAACAATAACAACAAAAACACACACACAAAAACAAAAAAACATGAATAAATTCATAAAACTAAAAGAAAAAAATTAGTAGCTTGGAAGCCTGAGAATGTCATGGTGGAATATGCTGTAAGAGTAATTGTTTGATTTCACAAAATAAATGGCATCATTAGAAAAGATTATAATTGGGACATATTAAAGAATCAAAGCAACACTAAAGAAGTTTCAGTTTTGGATCATTTTGGCCACCACTGTGTACAAAAGCGATAGTACTTTGCCTGAAAGAGGACTACATTTCCCATGAGGACCAGCGTGTAGCGTCATAAAATCCTGATTGGATTGAAGCACATTTCTATTTCAGTGGCTGTATGAAGGGTGGATAGCAATGAGGTAATGAATCTAATTGTGGCGAAACAATGTCATATCATGATGTTGAAAATAAAAAACAGGGGAATTGGCGTATGCCGTAGAGCAGTCAGTACATTTGTAGTTGTTTTGTGTGGCAGGGTTCCTGCCACCCTCCTCAAAGTTGCTTAGCGCCAGTTAAAGCGATACAAACCTCCTCGGGACATTACAAAAGTGTCATTCAACAAGCTGTAAGTCGACATACGATCACAGAAGTTATGAAATTTTTTATTGAGGTTTAAAAGTCACTTACTGTTGCTTTAAGGCAGTAGACAGAAAGTTAAAGAAATATCAAATAGTAATTGACCCTAAGATTAATGACTTATTAGGTATAAAAAGCTCACAGACAAAACTATTCAATGTTTACGAGTGGCCATTACAAAGCTCTCAGCTATAGAAAATAAGTGGGCACATCTTAAAAAGGGTGTGAGAGCAAGATCGTCTACAAATCTAACCATGTTTAACCAGGTTGGTAAAGATGAAAATGGGCCAAAATCCCAGCAAACTACTGTGAGAGGATTGTGAAAGGAAACTTAAAACGTGTTAACCAAGTCATACAGTTTGAAGGAGAAGTACTGAGGAAAGGTATTTCGGTTAAAACTTTCCAAGGCTAAAACTGAAATAAAGTTCATGGAGAAACACTAACATACACACACACACACACACACACACACACACACACACACACACACACACACACACACACACACACACACACACACACACACACACACACACACACACACA
>JAVLVB010000835.1:365180-376512 GCA_032876305.1 Orestias chungarensis
CTCCTCCCTCCCTCCCTTCTCCTCCTCCCTCCTCCTCCTCCCTCCCTCCCTCCTCCTCCTCCTGCTCCGCCGCGCTCCTCTGGCTTGTCTCTGTGCGCGCGCCTCTCTGGTGCAGTCAATTCAACGCAATACACCGGATACAATATGTATCAACCTTTCAAAGTAAAAGCCCCACAAACAGTTTAAGATTAGATAGATCAGTGTTTTTTCCAACCTTTCTGTTTTCATTGAAAGAATCACGAGGCACACCACCAACCAAAAATGTAAACAAATAATACTCTATAGTCGCATATGATAAATATGTAATATATTAAATATAAGTAATTCTTATCAAAGTGTCTTGAATATGAATCAAATAAACACGAAAATGTATTTTTATGTCTTTATCTCTTATTTTAACGCAAGCTATGTACCTATAGCCATCCAGTGATAAGGAAATCACAGGATTACACCGCTACACAGACACTCCAAAATGGCATATTGGCATATTATTTGCAGATTATTTCAAAAAATCTTTTCAGACCAATTAGGTGAAATTGGATAATTCACACGCCACACCTGACGATCACCCACGGCACACTAGTGGGCCCTGACACAGTGGCTGAAAAACACTGCAATAGATAGATAGATAGATAGATAGATAGATAGATAGATAGATAGATAGATAGATAGATAGATAGATAGATAGATAGATAGATAGATAGATAGATAGATAGATAGATAGATAGATAGATAGATAGATAAATTTGCCAAAAGTTTAACATTTTCTTGTTTCTTTTATGGCTCCTTTATTGTCGTTTTATTAGATAGATAGATAGATAGATAGATAGATAGATAGATAGATAGATAGATAGATAGATAGATAGATAGATAGATAGATAGATAGATAGATAGATAGATAGATAGATAGATAGATAGATAGATAGATAGATAGATAGATAGATAGATAGATTTGCCAAAAGTTTAACATTTTCTTGTTTCTTTTATGGCTCCTTTATTGTCGTTTTATTATGAAAGCAAGACACCGTTTCCGGTTTCATGTTTGCCCTGACGCTGGCTTTGCTCTGCTCTCTTTCAAACCTCTCCTCACACCGACGTCACTCTTTACTTTTGTAAATCGGAATGGTGACATGCTGCTCCAAAACTCACTTGTAGGAAGTGTGCGGTTGTCTGATGTCTGCCTTCAAACAAGGATGCAAGATACTATCACTGTCTGCAGAAATGTCATGATAGTCATTGGACCGTCGGTGGAATTTTGCAAATCTCTTTTTTGAGATCAAAATTACAAGAATGATATTTCAGGTGAATAATAATGAGCCAAATAACGTTTTACTTTTAAAACGTCTTCCTATTTACATTGTGTTAGGAGCTTGCGGTTAAAACTGCTGTGATAGCGCCCTCTGCTGGTAAACAGACTTAAACAAACTTCTTAATTGGATTGTTTACAGGCAAAGTCCTGCTAAAGATTACATGGGCTGAAACGCTTATCTTAAATTACCCAACACAATCTAAGGTGTTATTTTTCATTCATTCATATTTGTAACATAATCTATTTCTGCCAGGAATCTTTTCTGAAGAATAATTAGCGGTTGACAAGCTAAAACCAAACTGGGGATAAGGAGCTCTTTATTTTATTTGACCAATTCCTGAAAGCAGTCATGCACCAGTAGCTTTGCCTTCTGTTCACTTTAAATGGTTTCATGGGTATCAATGCATAAGGATGACCATCTAGTCGTGCAACACCTGTCTGCTCTTAGATTTCATCCATCAAACTGCGAGCTGGTATAATGCATCAGCACGGAGAAATTAAAAGCCCCGTGGCTTGAAGACGAGACATGTACTTCAATAATTGTAAGGTGTACAGATCATTATTTTCGAAAAGTGCTTATAAGGTTTACGTTTTCAGATATCGTCCCTTTACTACCACACGTTTATTTTATGGGATTTCACTGTGGAAGACAAACACAAAGTAGGCTAGATTAGGGAAGAGGAAAATTAATTATGTGGCTTTCTGGCTGACATGCAATTAAAACTAAGCATCAACCTTAACAAACCTCTCCAACAGTGGCACATAGAGGTGGCAGCATCATGTCGTGTAATGTGTTTCTTCGGCAACAGATTAACGTTGGTTGGAAAGTGGATAGATTTAATGATTGGGCAGTACTTAAAAAAACAACATATTTGTTAGCGCATATCTCTGTTCTTTGATGGCCATGTCAGAGGTCTAAAACAATTCACACAAGTCACAGCATCTGGCAAGAGTTGTGGCAAAGTGCTTGTCACATCAAAGTCACACCAAACATGCCAAATGTTCTTGTCATTTCCCAATTTAACTACTGCAACACCATGCTAACTGGTCTTCCAGCGTATGCTGCAAAATAATTTCTCCAGAATGTGGTGTTTCCTCTGGTCTTCAATCAGCTTAAAAGAGAAATGCCCTTCTGTTTATTGAGCTCCATTGGCTACCCTTATCTAGTTTGATGATATTACCCTACAAAGTGCTTAACCGTGTTCATCTGCTTGAATGCTCACATGGAGACTTATCACTCAAATTGGTCGCTTTCTTTGTCAAAGGAGCTTAGGCTAGCACTGCATGGACCACAATCACAGCAATCCAGACAGTTTACGTGTGTGGATTGATCGAACAAAACATGAAAGTTGTGAAGACCTCTTCTTTAGAGAGAATAACCTACCCAAGATCCTAAACTGAACTTCCCTTCCCCTCCAACTGCACTATCACTGTTTCCCTACATTCCCTACATCGTCAATTTAATGACCTCTGACCAAACTTGACTAGTGGTGTTCCTTTCAAGTAGTAGCTTCGATCCCAGATTAGTTCAGTTTTTTCAAAGTGAATTATAATTTAAAAACAACCCAGTTGGCCTCTCTCCATGCCCTAAGGAAGCCCCCGTTCTGAGCTGGACAATTGCGGGATATGAGAGGGATCCCTCAGCTGCTTTGTGTAGTCTAACCTTTTCACAATCAGAGCATAGAGGTTCCACAAGTTCTCTTGTTGCCCTTCAACCTTATTCTTTTTTATTGCAGTGTTTTTTAGCCAGTTTATGAGGTGTAAACTTGCACTTTCTTTCTCCTGCGTTTGTGTTTAAAAAGTGACCTTGATTGCTTGCTGGTTATTATTATGTAAGCTACTGGTAATAATCTGCAAAAAAATATGGTTAGCTAAATGGGTTTATGAATAATACTGATTATATATCAGTCTTTAAATAGTTGATTTCCAATTGCTCTCTTGTGTCAGCCCCTCATTGTGCTTTTGTCCACCAAACTGATGCAGCAGCAAAACAGGAAGTTAGCCTTCCTGTTCACGGGAGGCAGGGGGCCAAGAGGCCATCAAGTCATCACAACATTGTCACTGTCTGGAAAGGCGCTAGTCATCCATAGTTGACGATAATGAGTGGGAAAAAAAAAATCTTTCGGGATGCTGTCTTGCTGCTAGTCCATGAGTTTTTCCAAATGGTAAATCAGCCACAATCAGCACAAAGGATGCTGCTGATCACATGATACAGCCCCGTGTCTGTGGCACTCATCCTAATCTATCGCGCCATTGTTGTTACGCAGTCACTAACCCTGTGTTTTTCTTTCGGAGGTAATGTTCCTTTTGTCTGTGAGTCACACCAAGGACATGTGTCCTCTGTCAGTGGGCCTGCTCAGCAACATGCTGCATTCTTCAACAAGTCTCACAATTCCTTAACTTTGTTCAGCCACAGGGGAATTCAAATGCAAACACATACGAACACAACCCACCAGTGCAAGCTGTAATTCTTCACTTTTATCTCCGCCTATTTCTATTTATTACTTTTTGCTATTAAATACTAGCACCCACCCACACCCACAGAAAGGGGAGAATAAATGGTCCATGACCTGCAGACAATTAAGTGAGCACATTTGGAGTACATTGCTGAAGTATTGCGGTTGACTTTGTTCTAGCATGCTGGCCATGCTAAATTTATTAGCGTGTCCAGGATTTAGGCATCAGTTTAAGGTTGTTTTTGCTGAAGCAGTGACTTCCCTGGACACTGGACAGGTTGCTATTACATCACTTTGACACACATACTTTGCTCATAGAGGCAATTTTGCTTGTTCTTGGACTGGAGGAAGAGGTTTGAGGAGGAGGAACTTGTGGTTTCATGGGAGTAACATGCAAGTTTCCCGACAAGGCTGGGATTTATTTATTTATTAGTTTTTTTTGCTGCAAAGGTGCTAAACTATCAATTGGCCCACTATGCCGCCCAACAATGATTAAACCCTTATTGATATTTCAACGGGTCCCGTAGAGAGAAGCAAGTCTATACGGGTTTATATGGATTGTGTCTTAAGTGGGTTCATATAAAATGTTAAAGCTAAAAACGGTCACAGGGCTTTTGATTTAGAACGTTTTTCTGTTGAAGCAAAAATCAACCTTTAAGTAGTTTGTTAGGAGCTAATGCTCAACACCAAACAAATAAACACACAAGGTAGGCTTATTAACCCTATAGATACAATAAATGAACTGCTTCTCTGAACGGTTGTTGTCACCGAAGTTAATTTAAGGTCTGTTTAGAAGTTTTCATTAAAATCTCTGACAAAATGTGCACATACTCATTAACGGTCTGGTTTTTTGACTGCAGTCAGCTCACGAGTTTATATTTGACGAAGCATCTTAAATGGAAAAAACAAAGCATAAGCAGCCTGGGGATAATTAGCCTACTTCATGGAGAATAACCATTATAATACTTACAGTAAGTCAGTAACAGGAGGTAGCTGCAGTTTCAGTTCCCCTGTGCTTCTTTTCAGTGATGAAAGCTATTTATAGCACATTTTTTCGGGCATCAAAGTACATTTAATGGAATGTTAACCTGTAGGTGTGTTTATGTGTGTAGCCTGATAAGCAGGTAACCCAGAAGGCCTTCCATTCTTGGAACTCAGACAGGTGTTTTCTAAACAATGGAGCATACCAGCCCGGTGGTGGTTGCTGTAATCTACTGTCATCACACCCGGCGCGTCAAACGTAGAGCTGGTGCGACTGGGGAGTACATGATGAGGAAACAGGTTGTAGTGTCATGGTAATGTGGCTGCATTAATTTTCAGCAGTTTTTGTTTTGTTTTGTTTTGTAAATTAAATGGCTTCATAATGGTCAAGGCTATCACCTATTTTATCATGTGCGTCCTTGTGTGCGTGTGTGTGTGTGTGTGTGTGTGTGTGTGGCTGTAAAGGGAATCTGTGCAAGGAAGAAAGAAAGTGGGTTGTACCAGTGTACTAAATAAATGTGTGGGAGGAGCTCCAGCCTAAAACTTCCTCACTTGCCTACATGCTCATTTTGAAAGAGCAGAAACACACATGCAGGGCTGTAGCTCGGCCTTGCTGACTTTTTTGTTCCCGTGCGCTTTTTTTGACAGCGGGGAATGGCCTCACACATGCAACTGTGAATGGTGGCCATCTAGTGAAACGACGTTGACACAGACATGGACATTCACAGAAATCCAGCAAAGAATGAGAGGAATGAGTTAAGTTGAAGTGAGCCGGCAGTGACACAGAGGTAAGACAGCTTTTTATTATTATTTTGATTGTATGCCAGATTCACTCTGGGTCCTTAATTAGCTCCTTTTGAGTAAACAGAACTGCACTTTGTACTTTGCCACATGACCATGGAGCTGTGGTCATTCTAGAATGTACCAGCAATGCTGTAAACCCATTTTTTTTATTATATTTGAAGAAAAAAATATAAAGCAGTGATTTTATCTGAATATTCCTTACACCGATGACTTGTTAATATTTGTATTTGTTTATTTGTGAGGATTGTTTTTGTTGTGATTCGAAAAGACAAAAAAGCAAAGCATTGATTGATGTATTTATTCATTTGCTTTGAGAGTTTTTGTAACGCTGTGCAGCATAATGGGAATCTCCTTCCAGAGTTGCTCGGTCTCAGCCACACAGGCATGTGAGTGGGCAAACGGGGGGTCTAGTCTAAACTTAGAGACCCAGACTCCTCTCTCATGTTTCTCTTTGCTTTCTCTGTTTCCACATATTCCTCAGCCACAAAACTCTACATGTTGCACGCAGACTCGAACACAGAGACATCAAAAAGCAACATCTGAACGCATCCATATGTTCACCATGTGTTCCTCATTATGCTGAAATTGTTATTGTAGTGGACAGCTGATTGTCACGACTGTGTTCCTGGCTTTCAGCATGAGGAGAATGGTATGTGGGCGCTAGGCTTGATAACCCCTCACATTAAACAAGGGACAACGTAGTGGCCCTGGCAGGTCTGCAAGATCAGCTGAGGTTTGTTACTCTGCGGCTCACTTCGCTGTACTTTTTTAAAGAGGATAATGTGACTTTTACAGCATCAATAGGGAACGCGTTTATTGTTTTAAAAGCATTTTTTAAAGAGGTTATCAGTAACCCTTGTGCAGCCATGGGTGCCTGCCTATAAAGATCCTGTGCATGTGACTTTCCCATATCAACCTTGAAAAGTCTGTGTTTATTAGATTATCCATCTGCTTCCCTAAGAGAAAACAAGCAGACCAGTCAGAAGAGTGTCAGGATATGCCTTGGCACGCCTTGGGCCTGTTTACAGCGTTCTGCCTCACTGGATACCCATCCACAGATTCAGCCATGACCATCCATTCAGCCGCAAAAACAAGATAATTACACCGATCTCAGACAAGGATATCAGCCTCTTGTCTTCCAGAGCTGGTGGTCAGGAGTGATCAGACGCTCAAAAAGAGGAAGAAATTGTTTGCACCTCACTTCCCAATTACTGGAAATCATTTTCAGAGAACCAATTCTTAGCCATAAACCATAAAACACTTTTAGATACAGCACCTTGCAAAAGTGTTCAAACACTGAAATTTGTTTTTTAAAGTTTGTTACGATGCAGCTACTGATTCCTGTACAATCTAATGTGACCATCTGACGTGATCTAATGTGTAAAATGTGAAGATTTCAAATTGGTTTATGACAAGTCTTACAAAGATTACAAATAATGTTTTAAAGAACCACCTTTGAGTGCTTTATCCATCTAATACTTTTATACATCTACCTTTATAACTTAAGGTTATCTACAGAATAAACATATCTTGACTTCCTCTCAAAAATAGTTTAATTTATTTACTCTTGAATAAATACCAGAGTTTTGACAGATTTTTCCTACTGAACTGTAGCATTTTGCAGCTACTTTAGAGTCACCAGGGGCCTGTTGGCTGTTACAAATTGGTTAAACTATGCGTAGAATTCTATAAAATACTTAAACCACCTCACAAAATTATCCCTGTGATGTCTAGGGTAATCCTTGGTCTTCCTGGTGCTTTTTGTTCACTATGTTCTTCAAAAGAACTCTGAGACCTTCAGACAACAGCTGCATTATACTGAGCTCAAAATACTCTGAGGACAACTTGTTGTACTGGATTCTATTATATCTTTATTAAGCAGTATTAAAGGAAAAGGCTGAGTGGTTACATGAGAGGTTCTAAGATATTTTAAAAAGAAACCCAAAATATGTCTGTCAAATAAAATCCCCCAAAAATATGCTAACAACCAAAAATGAACATTAAAAAATATATATTAGTTAAATTAGAATTGTACTTTTAGTTTTAGGAATTTACTCTCCACTTGTGGTAAGGTACCATAGATGGAATGATAGCTTGCCAAAAGATTTAGATACTGTTTCTGTTTCTAATCTCTGGATTCTGCTCTTTTTCCCCACAGCTATGTAGGTTTTCTCCCTGAAGACAACAGCTTTATCCACCAGTCTAAATATGTGCATTTAGACCTGTTAAGGGTGTTCAGAGGACCGCTGGTGTGGGTCTAAGCACGTGCGGGGCAGCCATGTGACATCCATGCTGTCTTTGCAGAAAGCACCAAGAGAGAATTACCAGCAAACCTTACAGTCAAATGATAGCTAAATGACTAGAAATTTAGATTTTAAGTTTCACAAGCTATCCTATTCAGCCTAACCTCACCATTAAAACTGAGCGCATGTTGTTATCAAGTAAGACTTTTCTGGACTTTTACTTCACCAATCAATCCTTTAGTTTATGCAGCTGTTTCTTCTATATGGTCTTTAGGAAAAATGTGGGACGTTGGAGCTGTAAGAAGAATTTGAAATGCTACGGTAAAACACCTACAGTTCCACAGGCTTGGTAGAAATAAAACTGGTGGTATTAGTGAAGCCAGCTACAATAAGGGACTGAGAAGATTGTAGCTCTTGAAGAAGCTCATGTCTTTCTATTTTTGCAGCAAGATGGTACAGAGCTTCTATAAATCTGTTGGGGAGAGTTTAATCTCTTCTGCCGTCATATGTTGGGGCACAAGCATCAGAGCTAGAGACTTAAAAAGGCTCAACAACTTGATAAAAAAGGCTGGTTCTGTTCTGGGCAGGGCTATGGAACCACTAGAGACGATGGTGCTAAGAAGGATCCACTAGAAAATGTAAAACAATATATTGAAAACGTGAAATATTCCCTCCATGAGACTGTTTTACAACAGAGGTTCTTCAGTCAGAGGCTTCTGCACATTTTCTGGAATTAAAACTGCTAAAGGAGATCCTTTCTATCCAGAGCCCTCAGGATGTACAACAACTCTTTGAACAAATTACGATTTACCTCTGGAATCATAATGTTTTGAAGTGGTTTGAATTGAAATTGAAGTGCCTCTCAAGAGAAATGTTTGAAACACATAGACATACAAGAGCATGTTCAACCCAATTGAGCAGCAATATAGAATAACAGCTCTTTTTCTTTTTCTTATATTACAGAACAAACATAAAACCTCAAAATCCTGTTATCTAACTGCTCTTTTAAAATGTTGGTCCCTATGGTGTTAGTTAGAAATCTTGCAACTCATGTTGCTGTTATAAGAAGCTGATTTTTTTTTCTGTAATCAATGAGTGGATCGTAATTTTTGGGATCCCAGTTAACACGGATGTAACCTTAACGACGAGACATTCAGCTATACCTTTAGAGCGGAAGCACTCTAATTTTTCGCAAATGTGGAATCTCTCCTTTAAAACAACTGGGAACCACTGATTGTATGTGCCAGTTCAGCCTTTATTGTTCTGTACTGCTAATTAAGTATATAAGAAGGTTCAGTACCTTTGCTGACTAACATATTAAAGAAAGACATGACTTTGGCAATAACCAGATTTTCAAAGGCTCTAGACAAACTCGGCACATTTGACTCTTCATCAGTTTTCACATTTTTTGCTAGTTCTTTTTTTTTTTTTTTTGCCAGGCTCATAACTTTGTTGCTGCTTATTATTGGGATTCATATCTAGATTCAAAAGAATGTGCAAATTAGAAGTCAGTGAAGTTTTATTATCTGCTGTTGATTTAGCAGGACTTCGAATAACCTGCTGAATGTTTGGCCGATTTGTTAAATACACATATAGTGCCGAGGTTTATAGCTTATGAATATCAGTAGAGGGTGGTTATTTTATACAATAAACAAAACTGTAATAACATAAATAAATGGGAAGCATGGTCATTGTCTATAGAAGACGGAAATCTTTGTCGTTTAAAAACCGTTTACCAAGAAGGGAGCCTTTGTTCTATTGTTGGATATTATTGTCTCAGACCATCACATCGGTTAAATAAAGCCAATGATTTGATTGGATTTTTTATTTTATTTTACATACACTCTTTCTACAAATGGTTCTTTCTTTAGATGAAAGTATTTTAATTTTTTACATTTGGAAATGAAAGTCTGGAGTAAAGACTAGATAATCCAACTCGTGTAAATTTCCGGTCAGTTATGACCTCAACTCCAAAGTATATGCAAACCTCTACTTTAGAGCTCGTTATGTGTCCTTCTGAAGCGATGCTGATTGAATTTTCCAGGTGCTGCCATGATGTGAACAATTTCAAAATCTTCTATAATTACTTTAAAAGAATCTTAAAATATTTTTTAGGGAGTAGATGAGAGACATAGATCCAACAGTGCCGGAGAGGCCATTTGATTGCAATCTGGAGTTTCTCAGGAGAATCAGAGGTTGATCGCCGCAGTAATGCGTGTGCTAAGTACATAAACCTTTACTACACATGGGCAAACTTTCAGGGAGAGTGATCATTTTTTTTATGAAAAAATTGTGCAGGGCCGCAGAGACTGTTGATGTTTTTAAAAAGAGGCTCAAGACACACATCTTTATTCAGGCTTTCAATTGATTTTATTTTTTACTTGATTTTATTTATTTAATGATTTATTTGTTTTTAATTTTGTTTGATCTAACTTATTTATTTTAATTTTATTTACTTTTATCTAGTTTTCTTAATATTTGAAAACTTCACATTTTAGTTGGATGTTTTAACTTGATGTTGTCATGTTTTAACTCCATGTTTTAGTTAAACATTTTTATTACATGATATTTTAAATGTTAAATTTTTATCTTATCTTAGTTCTCAGCTCCAGTGTTTCCTCATAGGGGACGACTGCACTGGGAGCTGCCTTAGGTCCACTGGGGGGAGGGGGGGCGGTCCTGTTGGCTTCTTTGGCCTGGGGGGCTGGAGGACCCTGCACGTTGGTGTGGGGCCTCTTCTCTGCCCGGGTTGGGACTGTCTCTGTGGCGGCTCCCTGTGGTTGTTGGCCGGGAGCCCTCTTAGTGTAGTCGGCCCCCAATGTGGCTTTTTCCTTGCCTTAGGTCTGGGTGCTCGGCCATGTCTCTGTTAAATAGGTGCAGTGGGTCTGACTCTGTGTGTATGCGTGTGCGTGTGTGTGTGTGTGTGTGTGTGTGTATGTGTGCGTGTGTTTGTCTTTGCGTCTCTTGGGGTATTCATGGGGGGGGGTTGGTTTGTTTTTATCATTGTATTTTTTAGCACTTTGTGTTGCTTTTAAAGTATGAAAGGTGCCATATAAATACAATTTTGATTTGATTGATTTGATTTGATAAATCTTTTTGCTACACTTCTAAAATAAAATTCTAATTTCCCAAGACACAGAATGTTGGACTTTCTTTAATTTGCACATTCATCAGCACCACAATTACCAAGTAAAATTGATGTTTCTATGTGCCACGAATCAAAAAAAAAAAGTGTTTATCCTGTTAAGTTGAATTACTAAAATACATTAAGTTTTCATCGGTATTCTGTTTTGCTAAGATGTCCCTAAACAAAAGCCGACACAATGTCCTTGATATTTCTCAATATGGAATATCCATTTGTCAGTCTGTGCCACCCGGTGACTCTCACCTCCACTTTGACTTGACCTTACAGCTTGTTTCTCTCAGGCATTGCCTTACAGCGGGTCAACAGTGCATCAACCCGGTAACAAACACGCTGTTGTTTTGGTGCATATTCTCACTCGCACACACAGACGAATCATAGGGAAACTTTCATTTAG
>JAVLVB010000835.1:376612-397519 GCA_032876305.1 Orestias chungarensis
ACACCAGCAAAGAGTGCTTTGTGGATCGACTGAGTGTCTCTGCAGCTACTGAAATAAAGAGAGAGAGAGAGAGCAAGAGGGAGAAAGAAAGATTAGTGGGTGGGGGCAAATGTAGACTGCAAGAGAAAGAAATATTATAAACTACAGAAGGCTTGGGCTAATACAAGTAAAGAGGAGGACTGTGGAGAATGATCCTGCTTACATTTACCAGCAGTGTGAGCAGGACAGGAAAGGGACTACAGAAATAGGAAGGGAAGCAGCGGTTGGGGAATTGGAAGGAAGCGGCAGAGAGAGAGTTGTTATCAGAGTGGCTAAGGGGAACTGATGGGATGGCATTGATCTCTGGGAGCTGCCGGCTCTTGGGCCAGATGGCGTCTTGTTGCTGCAGACCGTTCCTCAACTCGTCCTGTTGTCGACCGCTCATCAAAGTCTGCCTGTCCTCCTTCACAGGTCGGTCCCCCGGCCTGCTCTGTGCTCTGCTGTCATGAGGTGAACTGCTCCGTTCAGATAGGGACATAGGTCATTGTGCAGCATGGGTAACACACTTAGCCAAGAAGGTAAAAGAGTGGGCATGGTGTGATCCTGCGCTCCATCAGTTTAACTTTGCGTGCTTCTGTGCTAACTCCGTTGGAAAGAATAGACTGTTGTTCTCTTTGGCACAATGTCATGTTGCATACTGTCTTTGCTCCCCATTGTCTTGTGAATGCTGTGCATCTGGATGATAATGTCCGACTGTCTATGTCTCTATTTTTCCCCTGACAAAGCATGTTAAAAGAGAGACAGTCTAATTTGAAAAGTGATCGTTTTTCAGTAAAGATTTTATGTGTATTTGCTGTAAACATAAAGGCGTCTGAGAAATCAGACAGAGGACAGCGGAAGCTTTTGCTAACAGTTTTATATCGGTGTAAGTATCTGTGAGCCGAGTCTGTCTATGCTATGTATCCTACTCACAAATCCTTAAACTAATCTTGGCTGAACCAATATCCCCTCCAGTGATGTTTAACACGTTTTTCGACCCTAAACGTTTTTTGAGAAATAACCAAATTTATTTTTAATTGTCATGTTCAGATTATGTGTCTGTGCAGTGAAGCTATACCCAGGAGCTTGCCAGAATTTCAATATAATCCCCTCGTTATATCAGAACATTGTCTCTCATTTAATGTGTTATAACGATTAAAAAAAAGAAGTGAATAACCTATTTTAAAATCTGTAAAGATAATGTATCTACTAACAATCAAGAACTATTATGACTCAACAGATAAACCACTACTTAGGATGGTAATGAGCTTTGCAAGTTCTGATAAGCAATTTGGATTAAACAAGGGTAGCCATTATTTTGTCTTTTTTTTTTTCATTTTGAGACAAACCGAGTTAAGCGGCTGCTGGCTGTGGCTTCATGTTTACTGTACACATGTAGGAGTGAGGGAAAACAAACTCCTCTAATCCTTATATGCTCAAACTGACCCAAACTGAACAACAGGAATTAACTTTTATTCCTTGATGTGTTTGTTAAATATTGTTTTTCGCAGACATCTCTCCTGCTGAGCTCGATGCTCTTTGGAGGGAACCGCCGTACGGTCTTGGTGGAGCAAATGAACACTTCTCAGGCAACAGCATCATGACTCAAGGTGTAGTAGTTATGCATCAAAGACACAAAGGCTCTGTTGTTATGATAAAGTCCTTGGTGAGGGGAAATACATGTGAGCTTCATGTGAGCAGGAGCAGTGCCGCGTTACCTCCATTCACAAACTTAGGAAGTGTTTGGGATATCCTCTCTGGACAATGGAGCAAACCATGGGAAGCTCGTCACCGCTTTAATGCAAAAAAAAGAATCATATGGTTCAACAACCCATGACGTGCACATCCGTCCAGCTGAAACTCACAGCACCTTTCAGAATCATCGGCACCACTTTGAACAGTTCCGTATCTTGACAAATAATAAACATGAATAGTATTTCATGAGAAACTAGGGGACAAAAAAATTAAAATCGTACTGCAGAGTCAAAGGGATACATGGGTTGGAATATTTTTAAGGATAACAAAGCGAAAAATCTGTCCTGCATTCAGGATTTGTCTGCCCCATTTACCCCCAAATACCTCTAAATGAAACACAATAGAACAAGCTACCCTCAGCGTTCTGAACATTGTACAGGGCAAGATTCAATTTGTAATGTGGAAATAGAAAGTGTACCACAGCTGAAAACGGTGCCATGCTTTAACTGAAAGCCTAGGAGATGGTGGGAATTAAACAGAGAAGGATCCAATAATTCTATGGCAACTCTGGAGAGCTTCAAGAATCTACAATAAGTTGTGCGTTTGGTGACTGAAAGCCCTACTTTCAGTTTGCCACTAACTATGCAAGAAACACGAAAGAATGTGTATTTAATCATATCTGGCAAACTAAGGCATGAGGACAGGCAAAATACCATCTCTGATGAGAGGCTAAGGCTGCACATCAGCTCACACACGGCATAAAAAAATGTGGCGGCAGCATCATGCTGTGTTTTCTCTGTGCGGTATAATTTAAGTAACATTGTTTTAAAATAACAAACTGTGATTACCATAATATGTCATCTGAAAATATTTTTAGTTTGTGATTGGAACTCCGTCAGAAGCATTCCCTGGGAAAAAAAAGAAGCTTTGTTGTAGTTTTCACATACAACAAAGATTTCTATCTTCCACCAAGCAAACGCTGTTTAACAAAAATGCGATTTAACGGGTTATCTTTCCTTTTATTTGTTATGCCTGTCGTCTTGCTCCAGCTAAAGGAGAAAAAAAAGCATGGTTTAAATGTGATCTTTTTTTCATGAACAGGTGGGGAAGCAGATGGTCCAATTGGAGATTCAGGAGACGGAGAGGAACAAGACAGCTACTGGAAGAAGAAAGAGCCTTTTCTTAGAGGAAGTAGAGTTTCAGTTGGGGAGAAATTTTCTTCAGGTACAGTTTATCTACAGTCTATACTTCACCTGTTTGATCCTCTGACCTGAACAGCAACTTTTGTATTAAAACATCAGAACTGCTAATCATGATGTATCTATAAAAAGTCCTTTTCCATGGATTTCATTTTCATGAATGACATAGATCATAGCACCATGTCTGCTAATGTTTACTCAGTCAGCAATTCAGCTTCATCCATCGCAGGTTCATCAAATAAATGGATTTAAATGGAGTCCAGTAAGAGGCCTAATGGCTTTGTTAATACCCTTGGGAATACTGTTTTGCACACGAAGCAAATTACATAAAACTTTGAGAGAGCACCTATATTATAGCCTTGAAAGGCATCAAGCATCAACTCTTTCCATGGCAGAAAATGTAATTTGTTCAGTTGGTCGT
The DNA here is from genome assembly GCA_032876305.1 of Orestias chungarensis. NCBI lineage: Eukaryota > Metazoa > Chordata > Actinopteri > Cyprinodontiformes > Cyprinodontidae > Orestias > Orestias chungarensis. The sequence continues at coordinate 379,946 of JAVLVB010000835.1, forward strand.
TTCATCATCTTTAGTGACAAAAAAAATCAGAAAAACTAACTGATTTTGCTTGACTTGTACTCTACCTAGAAATTGTGCTCGTGTTTACTGGGCGGAGGCGCTCCAGTGATAACCCAGACCAGTCCCTACAGGAGGCGCTGCGCACGCGACTCCGGGTGGTGGAGAGCAACAGCAAAGACATCACACAGCTTTTTAAAGTGAGACCAGATAACATTACCTGGATTTTATGTAGTTTCCATCATAAAAATGCTTTCTTACATAGTAAAAAAACAAGGCAAAGGGAGGAATATTACTTTAAATTTTGCTTTATGATGCGAACAGGGATGATTTCTTGTGAGCTGAAACCATAAAAACATTGTTCCTTCAGGACCTGTCTGCTCGTCTAGTCTCTGTTCACGCTGAGAAGGACAGCTTTGTGCTCACTTTCAAGACTGTGGAAGAGATCTGGAAGTTTTCAACGTACCTTTCGTTAGGTAGGACTCGTTATATATCTTTCAGTGAATACCATTCAGCTGGATTTTTTTTATATGCATCACTGCACTGATCCCAGCATAGAACTTGTTATAGAAACCCATTTTTATCTACTTCCCCTTTGATATTCATGAAGTATCTGTGAGTTGAATTAAGTTCATTTTGGGCTTTAGGTTATGTTGCGCGATGCTTGGAGAACTTCCTGTGCGACCAATCTTTCTGGCTGGACCCCGCGCTGCTAAGCGAGTTAGAGATCAATGTCACTGTAGATGAGGAGCATCTTGCTACCCTCTATCTTGGACTTCTCCTCCAAGAAGGTCAGTGGTGCTTATTACAATATGCTGCAAATAACATTCTGAAAAGAAAAACATTAAATGTAAAGTTTTTTTCTTACATTCTTAAAACCTGCAGAGCTAATAAACTTAGTTATGTTTCAACTTGGCTGAAGAAGAGAGGTCACTGGTTTGCTTTTTACCAATATCTTCCAAAAGCTGTGACTAGATTCACGTTGTTTTTTTTTGTACATCTATGTAAATTTACGGTGTATCCACGTTTTACACACCAATTGATTATACCATGTATATTAAGACTTTACTACTTAGTTTACTGAGAAAAAAATGATTCTTCCCCAGACAAAAAGCTACACAGACCATGTAAAAATGCTGCAGTGCTGGCAAAAAGTGATGAAAATTACATTAGCTTAATAAGGTGGTATACACACAATCCATCATTTGTGACCGAATGGGGCCATAGTAGCTGTTATAGAAAAGCTAATCACAATCATTTTTATCCAAACCAAGAACCCCAGTATTGTTGCAGACACATGTTTGCTACTTTTGAGAAACTTTTACTCTCCTCGCAGGATCTTTTTTTGCCAAGGCTCTGTTCACCAGTAGTGGGGAGGACGAAGACAATGAGGAGCAGCTGTCGTTTAAAAAGAATGACCTGATCATGGTGAGGGACACAGGGCAGGACAACATGTGGGAGGGCACTATGCTCTCCACAGGTAACCATGGCCAGGTGCCCGTCGATGCCATGCAGCCGCTGCCCTACCCTTTCTACCAGTAAGTTCCTCACATTAGCCCTTTTGCTCTTTGTTAATATGCAACACACTCTATGGAATCTTATTATAGCGTTTTATAAACCCTTTGTATGGAGTCAGTAGGAAGTTGTAACATTTATAGAGAACTCGGCTTGGCTTAATTATTCTCTACTTTTCGTTTGGTCAGGTGGTTCCTCAGGAAGTATCCAGGCCATGCTGGATGCTCACCGGTAGAAAAGGAACTGTTTGAAAATGCAATCGGTAAAGCTGTTCCGCATTATCTGTGGTTGTCCAGTTAGACGTATCATATTTGTGCTGCTACCTACAACTATCTTATCTGTGTTGCTCTGATCTTGTCTGATTCCTTAGTAACTGGCTCGTGTGAAGCCATTGTTGACTACAGTCCAGCTGGGCAAGATGAGCTCCAGCTGAACCAAGGGGACACAGTGGAAATCCACGGGCTGCTGCTCCGGGGGCTCGCCGTCTTTATCGGAAGACATGCTTCTACGGGACGCGTTGGGTTCGTTCACAGGGCCCATGTAAAGCCTCTGAAAACCACACCCCTGTAAGAAATGCCATTTTAATTTCATAAATTGTTATACGATGGGCCTCTTTTTTACACAGATTATCTGTGAAGTAACATGGATACATTGTTTTCAATTTTCCAAATAAAAATCTGTAAGCCTCTTTGGAATATATTGGAAAAACATGTCTTGGTGCAAAGAAGATCCAAGCCTTGTAGGATATATATATATATAGAAGATCACCATCTCCTTGTAATACTGGCCATGTTATTGGTCATTATACTGATGAATTTTATTCATTTCACCAGTCTCACATGTTTTTCAATCTCTAAGAGGTTTTCTTCCTCTAGTTCCCTCTAAATGTAGCTCATTTATATTCCCATGAACTCAGATTTTTCTTCCTCTGCTAAAAATGTATCCATGCAAATGAAGTTTTCTTCACCATGTTTATGCTTGGAAGTTATAAAATTAGGGTGTGGCAGTGTTTTTTGTTTTTTGTTGTTTTTTTTCCTGATACCCTTATCAGAGAAGAGCACCAAAAAGATTCATCATGTTCTTTATGTGACGAAATGTGAAATTTCAGCGACATTCTTTTTCCAAGCATTGCTATTGGTTTGCAGGCTCATCAGTAGTAGAGTGGGTGATGATGCTGGGGAGATACATGCAGTCATAATGGCTCCTTTGTTTGCTTCTCGCAGGGAGGGACAATTGGTCTTTTTCACAGAGGAGGAGAAGGCCAGGCTTGCTCAGGTTAACCCATATAGCTCAGAATCAAGCGACAGTTGCCTTCTGGAAAGACTCTTCTCATCAGACATCAGCTCGGTGTACAGGCTAGGTAAATGAATCACTGTGTCAATTAAGTGATCTCACAAATTTTAAAACTGTTAAGAGTCCAAATATTGTTCTGCTACAGCACATTACTGGAGATTGCATGGTCTGAGCTTGCTTCAAACAAAACATAAATTGGTTTTTAATGCTCCAGTTCGGTTTTCATCAGGCAATTAAAAGCTTAAGCTGATTTACCTTATGTTTTTCCAGACAGACTGGATGAGGCGGACTTCATGTACATACGGAATCGCCCAAAGCACGGTAATATTTTGAGGAAGAACAGAGCAACATAAACTTGTTTGATCCACTGATATGCACTCAACTTACTTCTCCACAGATTTCAAGGGTTTTTCAAGCACCCGTCAGAGCCTCATGTCTGAAAGAAGTGAAGGGACAACACTGTACCAGTCCTCCCCTCGTGCCTCGATTTCTTTCTCCTCGCCACGCGTGTCCTTCCACCATTCTCTTAATCCTCTGCCGCGAGAGGCTGAACACCTCTCTTTTAATCCGGAGGACACGTTTAAAGAGCTGGATGAGTTTCAGGAGGATCCTCCTCTCTTTATGGAAGACAACAGCTTGGATGTTACAGAACTCAGTGACCCAAGTCTGACTCTGTTAAACTGCGAAAAGTTCCAGGTGAGTGAAGTCACAGTTCGTTCATTCATTGTCTGTCATATCTACAAATTAATGAGCTAAAGACCTTCTAAGAGTGTGTTGTTACACAACACGTTATTTAGTGTGTGGATAATACCAAATTCCACATAATCTTCCTAAATCCATTTATTCATAAACATTGAATGTGTTTTTAAACTGCTAAGAGCGCTTGAAAAACATTTTGAAGAACGTTTTTTAAGCCTGAAATAGCACCTTAACACGAGACTGTAAATGGTGAAAATACAACTAGTTTTATACACTCTGTTTGTTGCATCTTCCAGGATGACTTTCTGCCCTTGTATGACCTAAACTATTCCTTCCTGTGGGTGACCTTCAGTGGGAGGACTGAGAACGAACTGTCCGGACATCTTGAAAGCATCCGAGAGTCTGCCAAGAGACTGGGCATGCACTGGGCACATCGGCGTGCATGCTTTATCCTGGGCAGACTTTGCGCCAGAAAGCTAAAATTCTCCCAGGTATCCTCAACAGCCGGCAAACAAAATACATCTTTATTTGAACATAAGCAGCTTTCTCCAGTGGCTCTGCCTTTATATTTAAAGTGGCTTACAAAAGCATTTATACGCCTGGGACTTTTTCAGAATGTCTCAAGTTACAACAAGGAACGTTGTTCATTATTAAATATTTTATTACTTCACTAGAGTTTTGATGCAAGAGACCAACATAGAGTTTTGCTTAACTATAAAATGGGAGAAAAATTATAATTGAAAGTCCGTAAGTGTTGGGTGAATTTGCATAAACAGCCCTTTAATTTGATGTCTCCAAATTAAGTTCAGTATAACCTGCTCCTTTGTAAATAAAGTCCATCCCTGTGGTATATTATCAAAGTTTATTTAATGAAATTTGAAGAATATTAAATGAAAGGTTGTATAAAGTCAACATCAATCAGATAAGTAGTCAAGAGGTATATAGGGCTGCACAGATCCAAAGTTAAGATTGGAGATGTTTTTTCTACAGAACAACTCTTAAAGCTAAGTACAATCATTCAGTCTGACTGAGCTTGAACTATTTTCAAAAAAGAATTCACCAAAGCTTTTTAAGACATTCTCGGTCTCTGGAGGTTAAACACAACTTCATCCAAAATGACGTTTATTTTTTACAATTTTTTCTAAATGTGTACAGTTCAAGAAGTATGAATACTCCACACGGCACTTATGGGAGGTTTTATGGGAACTTTTATCATGTTTGCTGTTCCTTAGGCGCGTGTATACTACGAGGAGGCTTTGAGTGTCTGCGTTGACAGTTTCTCTGATGTACCACTCCTCACGGCTCTCGTCACAAACCTCACTGCCATCTACCTTAAGCAGCGTATGACTGATAAACTACCCCAGACCTTGGAAAAGGCCAGTGCCCTGCTACTTTGTCTTCCCTGCCATGTCTTCACTTCCTCAGATGAAATCGAGCTACTGAAGCTCCTCCTGAGAAGGTCTGTCGTGTTGGGGGACAAACTTTTGGAGGCTCGTGTCTGCTACCTCATCTCTAGCCTCTTCTTACTTCTTAAGAAGCCTGACGATACATTACCTTTCTTTGAGCGACTTCAGTTTCTTTCAGTCACGATATCAACCAAAGAAGGTGGACCTGTTGCACCTTTGGACCTCAACTGGCTTTTGAGCTGGCTCTATCATCGTAAATACATGCCTTACTTAGCACTGGCCTCCCTAAGCCTGGACTCAAGACAAGACCACTCACTTCATGATGCCTTCCAGAGGATAGAGTTGTTCATCAAGAACTCTGTCCGTCTGAATCCGTGCTGGAAGGAAGGAAGCTCTCTTCTGCCCGCTCAGATCGTGGTTTACCTGCAACAGGCCCTGGCTGTAGCCGAGCAGGGTGATGATATAAAGATACAAAGAGATCTTTGTTTGGGTTTGGCTTTGACCTACCAGCAGTATGATGCATTGGATAAAGCAGTACGCTGCGCTCAACAAGCCATGGAGACAGGAAGCCATATTAATGAAGAGGATGGCTTTGAGGCTTCAGTGCTACTTGGTTGGCTGCTGGTGCTGACAGATCAGGCTAAGAGAGCTCAGAGTATATTACAACCACTGCTCACATCTCTACAGGTGAGAAATTCAGTCTCCTTATAACCTATTTAAAATTTACCAGTTTGCTTTCCTAATAGATTGTCTGATTAGTTTTTTTTTCTTCTTTTTGAAAATAGAGCACAGACAGTCCCACCCAGCGAGGAGTCATCCATAACCTCTTAGCATTGTGCCTACGACATCAGGGTCGTGTCAGAGAGGCAGGATGGCATCTCCACGCAGCCCTGTTAATCTCCAATGAGAGTGGAAACCAAAGGAATCAAGCCCTGGCACTGGCTAACCTGGGCTGCTTGGCACTGGATGTCGGGGCATCCCTACTTGCAGAGCGCTTTCTGGTTAGGTAAGTGACATTAGAATTGATGTCATACAGAGGTAGAGTTTGGTGGGCTGGATAAACAGCAGGTTCAACCTCATATAAAAAGGCAATTGTAAGGCCATATAAATGTTTCCTCAGTGGTTTGGGTGGTTGGTTGGTAAAGTGTGCTGCAAAAGTTACTGGTTGAAAAGCAGGTTACACCTTTGATAAGGCAAATTACATTTTTGTCCATCATACTTTTCACCCATTCAAGGTCTCTTTGCCTTTTTCTGGATCTTTGGGAGAGTCCAACGGATGAGGAACATGTTCAGACATACCTTTGGCTTGGGAAGAGTTACAAAGACAGAGGGAAGAGTCAGGACATAAGGGCATGCTATGAAATGGGGCTGCTAATTGCACTGCATGCCAGGAATTTGCACAGTAAGTATCAGTTGAACCCCAGTCTGCTGGCAACATTTTACAAGTTAAATAAATCTTCAGATTTTGTTTACTTATAAAGTGCCGCAATTTATTGGTGTAGTTTAAACACGTGAAGGGAACAAATATTGAATTACTGTTGTTTTTCTAAATAAATACATTTCCGTTAAGGATAAAAAAATATATATAATTTACACCAGGCAATTGGTTTCAACCCAGGTAAAACATATATAATGAAATCAAAACAATATTGTCAAAACTACTGAAAACCTTTTAGATACTAGTTATTGCATTGACATATTCCAAAGTAATATTTAGTGTGCATAAACAAACATACAAATATTTAAAAAATAGACATATTTACACAGCCTGTTTACATCTTTAGATTTTATTTAAAAAACTTCTTCACCACTTCAAACATTCATTATGATTCTAGGTAGATGATTTGCAACATAACCAAATGTTTAAAACTGCCCCAAATAATGATATACTCTCAACCAAAAGTTTCTTTGAGTATGTTTTTTACAGATTGTGTGCAATGCCTTACTTCTCCAACCATGGAACATAAAGACTTTTATTATTGCTTTAATTGGTTAGACTGTATACTCCCAGGTATACCTGATGTTACCTTGTCCAAAGGCTCTACAATACAGTTAGAACAAACTGTACTCATTGTAGCTCTGTGGACTGAGACATATTTTCTTTAAAACAACAATATGCTAATTATAGAACTTCCTGAAAGCACCCAACAAGTTTTCCAAGATTTTTGGACAACTGCTCTGATTATTGTTTGACCTGCATTGTCAGAAACGTGTCTTTCCACTTCTTGGTTATGGCAACAGTGGTATTCACGGGACTTCAGATTTTTAACAATACGTCCGTAACCAGTCAAGACAGTAGTTTTAAGTCAAAGGTTGAACAGGTTTTTTGATTTTTTGATTCAATGTCTAGTTCAAGTACTGTTCTACTACATTACATTTTTTTGTATTCATTGCAGGTCAGATGGTTGTAGCCAAGCTTCTGAGTCGGCTGTATGCTGACATGATGCTCTACGGTCAGAGTATTGTTTACTATGAGCACTGCGTCTTAGTGTCAAGAGAGCTGAAGGACAAGAGACGAGAAGGAGAGTATCTGGAAAAGCTCAGCAGCCTGTATCTCTCACTCAACACAGAAAAGTAATTTCCATATATCTCTTTCTCCCCTCAAGACATTTTTTTCCCTCAAACTTGCTTGTTTTATGCTTTATTTTTTTTATTTTGCAGATCATCTCGTATGTCTCTAGACTACACCAAGCAGAGTCTGAGGATTTCCATTGACCTCGGCAAGAGGGAGGAAGAGTCGGAGACCTGGCTTCAGGCAGGACGAATCTATTACCTCATTCAGGAGGACGAGCTGGCTGACATGTATCTACAAGTAGGGAGGAAATTAAATATTAAAGCGTAGGCTAGTTTTTTTTCAGATACTTGTTTTTCTTGGACCTGCCCCTTGTTCCTTTAGAATACTAGCATCCAGTGGCATTCGGTGAATGTATAAACTCGACATTCCTTAGCCACCCATGTCCTTACTAAAACTGATGACTGATTGACAGGCAGCAGTAAAGACAGCCCTGAGGATGAATGACCCTCACTTTGCTATGAGCATCTATGAGGAGGCAGGAGATGTTTACTTTAAGGGCCACAGGAACCGGATGGCTTCAGAGAGTTTCTACAGGGTATGTTGAAAAAGGGATTCTGCTTATCTTGAGCCAACTATTTGCATTTGTTCCAAACTGTTTTTTGTTGTTGTTTTTTTTTACCAAGTTTATTAATTTTGGTTCTCAGGATGGTAGTCTGGCATTTGCACGGAGCATCAAAGATGTCCATTCAGAGTTCCGTTTGTTAAGTAAATTAACAGAGCTATTAATGAAGCAAGGGGAGCAGGAAGAAGCTTTGCAGTATGCAACACTGGCTGTTGAAATTGCTAACCAAACAGGTAAGCATTGCTGTTTTGTTTTTTACCTTTATTGCCCTATCGACAATAGATTTAACAACATGATTATTCTCTCATACAGGAGTTCGTGAAAATGAGAGGACTGCCTATCATCGCTTGGCCACAATTTATTACAATCTCCAGCAGCACGAGATGGCAGAAAACTACTACCTGAAGTGCCTGTCTCTATGTCCGCCTACTCTGCAGAACCCTGCAGAAGCACGCTACTATACTAAAGTCTACTGTAGGCTAGGAAACATTACATTACACAAACTCAAGGTAGATGCAACCTCCAACACACCACATGATTATGCTTTTATTAGGAATACCTTATTTCAGAAAACACAGTTCTTAATTAAAACCAGTTTTCTAATCATGTTTCCAGCTTTTCACTGAATCTTATTTTGTGGTACAACAGAATAATCAGAATAACCTTCAGATTTTATTTATGAAAATCTGTTTGATTCCACTTAACCATTTTTGTACGATATGTTTTGTATTGATCCATCACATGAAGCTTCATCAAGATTCCCTGATGTTTTAAAAGCTTGAGCACTGTGGTTTTAGTTTAATAATTCATTTTCATTCTGTGCTTTTGTAGGATGCGTTTGATGCAGTGGGCTACTTCCATTTGGCACTGGCAGCTGCACTTGAGGACCAAGCTAACCCTGAAGCTCTGTATGTTGTGTATATGAAAATGGCAGAGATTCATGGAAACCACATGCCTGATGCTCAGTTATGTCAGTTTTACTTAGAGAAAGCTCAGAGTCTGAAGAGAGTTTTGGCCGGGCCTGAAAGCTCTGCAGACAGAGATCCTAACCGAGAAAGGGAGAGTTTACTGCACATCAATACTAGATACAGAGAAAATTTGCTTGAGAGACACTCTATCTCTGTTCCTGGTGATGAAAAATGTGTAGATAATAACGTGACAGGAGGTAATACGTACCAAACAGACTCTGAGGAAATATTACGCGACATGAAACAGGAAGATCATGGTCAGAAGGACACAGACAGTCGTTATGCAGATGCTTTTGGCTCGGAGACAGACACGCTTGCAAGTCAGTCATATAGTGATAGTGTCATAACAGGGTCTTTCGATACAGCTAAAGAGCACATTTCAGACTCCAGCAGCTCTGAAACTTACCAGAATCTGGCTGAAGGGAAGGATTCAGAATTGGATTCTGACCACAGCATGCCAAGTCAAATACCTTCAAATCTTACATGTAATCTCACTGTACAAACAGAAGCCAGGGACACAGATTCAGATATTCAAGATGAACAAAACACGCCAACTAAAGAAACAGATGCTAACGCAGATCCAACTCAAACAGACGGTGATGTTGAGCAGAAGGATGCTGTCACCATGAACAGTGATAAAGCTGTAAGTACAGAGAACGCTTCGAGAAACACAGAGGAATACCAATTTTGTGATGCACGCAGTGAGCGCACAGATGCTGACACATAGCATTCCAAAGACTCTTCCAGAAAATTGAAACGTTTCAGGCAATGGGTCATTTTTATTTTAGAATGTGATGCCTAGAATGTAAATTAGTCAAAGCATGGCCTGGTTCATGATATAAACTGCGGTTATTACTGTACACTGCATATGTAACATAGGTTTTCTACAGGACTGTATAATGTACACATTAAAAAGATATTTTTTTGTTGCTGAGTGTTTCCTTTTTTTGTCCCTTGTGCTGTTCAGCATCATGGGTAGTAGAATGGGTTTCTGGCTTCCATAGTTGTGCTTAACAGATTTGCTTTTCCAGGTGAGGCTTCAACGTTTATTGATTTCTGAGGTGTTATACAAGTTATAATGCTAAACATGACAGAGGGTGTGAGAGGACAGAGTGAGAGGAAACATATACTAAGATAAAAATCAATACTCAAATAAAAGCAAGCATATGAACAAACAAAACAAAAAATAACGGATTCCAAAAACTAGCTGCTACAAGATTGCTCCTGAAGCATCCATGGGAAACTGCGAGAAGACAATGAATAATATCTGTGGAGACCTAATTACCAGAGCAGAACAAATACAGCAATGTATGCAGCACAAAAAAATTAATAAATATGAGGCAAACTGGTATTAATAAACAGAACGGCACAGTTAAAACATTGGGATCTTTACAGTGCGTGATTGGATGTGAGCGTGCAGAAATTGTGATGTAGGTCTTACATGAATTATGCTCAGCCATGGGTACAGAGGGCCACCGCCTACCCCCTGCAGGAACCCGGAGGGAACACAAGGTCCAGGACACCTGGGTCACCTGAGAGCATAGAGATTAGCCCACCCCAGGAACACCATGCACCCACCCAGAGGAACGCAGAGGGAGTCCCCTGTGGCCGCGAAGCATAGCCCTCAAGGTACCAGGAGCAGTGCCCATCCCACCAGGCTCCGGTTGCCCGAAGATGGACCAGGATTGGGACCCAGGGCCCGAGCGCCCCCTGTGCCCAGCCATGGTACGTTATGCAGTTGGGTTGTTTTTATGGTCTTGTGAACAAGTAGCAACAAGAGAAAAGAACAATAACTGGATGGCATGGTTTGTTAAGGTTTCTGTCCCCCATGTAGGAAATCTCCCAGTAGAGACAATGATCAGACAAATATACAGTCCAATCTGACTGAGCCTTGGGCATTTTACAGAGAAGAATGACAAACACCAAAATACTTGTCACTTTAACTGCAGTGAAGGTTTGTTCTACAAAGTATAGGGCTATATTCAGCACAATTTGTTGCTTATGTTTATTAAGAAAAACAATTTATTTTTGAATTCAAGTTGACATCTTTAATTTAAAGGCACTTTAGAAGAATTTGCAAACACCTTTAATACTTGGTAGCAGATATTAACGTAGAGTAGAGATACAAAAAGAAGCATAAAAAAAGAACACAGGCATAATAGGCAAGTACATAAGATGATCTTAAGAGGTTTGGCACTTACATAACTTGTCCGAGGTAATAAACAGGATTAAAACATTTTAACTAAAATCTGAGTCTGGAATAACCAATGGTAGCCATAGATGTACTTAATATTGCCTCAGCTACTGCAAAAACTGCTTTTATTATGAGTATGTCAAATACTGATACGAGAAAAATAACTTATCAATATATTGTCTCATCCTGCGAGACAATACATCAGTCTTATATTTAAACATGTTTGTATTGATACTTCACACCACTCATCATAGTCTTAAGGCATGTTTTTTTTCAGAGCAGAGTATAAATTTGTAGCTGTGGTTCAGTTGGAAACAGCAGTGTGGGGAACTGGGAGCTCTGGAAAAGATTGGCAGGTGATTGGAGGTAATCAGAGGAATCTTGCAGAGAAATGCAATAAATATTACTTGTTGATGAAAGATGGTCCACCAGAGAGTTGAGTGGTCAGTGGGGTTGTGAATAAGGAACACAGTGAGTGGTTAATGCTAAGTTCTTTCCAGAGGTGCTGGGAAGTACAGGTTGTGTTGCGATGACAACAATGAGAGCTGGTTTGGTTGGAGGATCTGTCGCTAGTCATGCAGATGTAACCTGGAAACAATAGACGTACTTGCGGTGGGAAAGGTAAGTTCACTGATAAATATGAACTCAGGAGTTACTGGAGATCGCAGGGGAAATCAGTTGCTCAGGTAAATGCTCAGAGGAATATCAAAGGAAGGCTCAGGAGAAGTCTTGACAACTACCAATAATGGCAAACACTAGGTGTGGAGTGACAGGCAAACTGCTTCTTTTATACTGCCCTGCTGATGATGTGCACGTTTGAGAAGGTACAGCAGACGGTGGGACGCCCAGCCCAATAGCTGGTCTCAGACACGCCCTCCTCCGGTGTAGAACCTGCAGAAGCAAATTAGCACCAAAGTGGACAGTGGACATATTTAAACATCTATAGAAATCAGCCAGGTAGCTAAACAATGGTTGCAAATTGGTCTTCCATATAGTAAAATATCCCCTGCATGAGGCTAGATTAGTAACGATGTGATTTAAAAATAAAAAAGTTAAAGTTTTGGAGTGGTTATGACAAATTTCTGAAATAACCTCTAAAGGAAATGTATGGGTGGTGATGAAAACTTCAGTGTGAGGGCCGGAAAACCCTGACTCAGTTGTGGCACTTTTTTCTACAGGAATAGGTCAATTTACAATAAACTATTGAAAGAAGCTTGAGTATTGCCAGAACGTGTTAACCAGGCCATACAGTTTTATAGACAATTGTTCCAAAGGAAAAGGAAAATTATTTGAACTTTGGACTGTGAAGTTTTAAAAACATAATTCATTTTTCTAATATATTCATTGACATGCTTACAGTCTTTGTGAATGTCTTGTTAAAATGTTACATATGGTATTACTTTATATTGTATTACTTTATATTGTATATTTGACCGAGCCGAGAACTACTTTGTCATGAAGCAAAAGCACCGCTAGAGGGCAGCATTGTAGTAGAACCTAATTGTACAAGATGTTAGTGAAGAATCATCTATTTTAAGCCTTTTTTTTATTTCCTCCGGTGACTTTGTAATTTAAAAATAATTTAATAAAAAATAGCTCCTTAATATATCTGAATGCGTTTTAACAAAGGAACAAATGTGTTTGCATGTAACTAATCTAAAGTGCATGTGTTCCACTAATTTGAAGTACTGGGTGTTTCACATTCTCCCTTTCCAATATGGAGCAAACAACACAACTAATAATGTTATAGGTGCAGTTCATAATGTCAAATATATATATATGTATTTTTTTATTTTATTTTTTTTTTATGAAGTGACTAGCAATTTTTATTTCCCTAACTAGTTGGGGCTTTTCTTAGAAATATTGCCATTTTAGTGAACCACTGAACCAACCACACATTCAGAAAAGCAATTGCTCCACTGTTGTGTTAATGTCATGTACACGAAACTGAATGAGTTGCTCTCATTAGCTGATGTGCTGACCACAAGCTTGGTGATTGTATAATTACAGCAGAGTGATATTAACTACTCTAGCCTCTCTTCGTACTGATGCAGAGGAAAACAATGGCGCAAGATTAAGAGGGACACAAAGACCCTGCTAATGACTCTGATGCTACTGAACCCAAGGAAACAAAATATTGCATATAGGATCTCCATGCTTAATTGTGTTGCAAGGCTTCTTCCTCCCCCAGCTAAGCGCCAGTTAACCACAAGTTCAAAGAAAGTCCAACAGAGCCAAAACAAGCACTGAATTGTTCTTCCTTTTAAAGTATTCCCTGGGCTACTTTCAAACTATTTTCTGGGAATTATGCTTAACAGGTTCACACTCTAAGCTAAACTGAATGAAATGAGGAAATTTGGAGTCTCATTTACATGAAGGGCAGAAGACAATAGTGCTGGATAATCACGCATAATGCCAAATGTCCAAAAACAAAAAGCGTGAAAGGTTAAAAGTACAAAATGTGCGACACTGAATTAGAAAGAGGGAGAAAAAAAAAACATCAGCAAAGGAATTGGAGGCTGATAGGGATATATGCCAGCCTTTTAACAGGGCGACATAAAGAAGAATAGGACATTAACCAATATATGCTAATAACTAAAGTAAATGTATATATCAATTAACCTAACAGTTATATTTTTGTAGCCAGAAATAACCTGCACTTTGAATGGAGGGACCTTACAAATCCTGTGCAGAAAGACACCATGTCCAGATAGGAACTGTTCAGATCCAAATAGTGTGATTTCATTCTAAAGTACTGTGAGTAAATCAAAAATCACTGCTATCTACCATGATGTAACCATGTTTGATAATAATGTCCATTACTTAGTTACAAACATATTTTTTAGCTGGAGGATTTCACCATGATTTCTCCTTCAGTTTCGAACCTCAACAACAGGATTTACTTTAACGCGTTGTGAAGAATCTTTCATTGGTGCTGGTTACTAAGGACTATTATCATTATTATTATCATTACAATTCTAAAGCTAGAAAAGTGGTCAGTTTCTGAAGAGATAGTTTGGTTAATTTTGTTCAAGCTTTGTCTAGCTGTTAGTTTTGTTATCTGCTAAAGGTGGCACACAGAACGAGCTAGAGTCAAGGCGACTGAAAGTGTTGTTTGCACGAAAAGGTAAAGTGTTTAAAGATAAATGCAAAATTTAGTAATTATTTCTTCTTTTATAGCCCGATACGGAGTATTGATCAATTGGAGGGAATAAATTATAACAAAACTTAAAACATTTTCAAGTAAGTCTTTGGATAATAGACTTTTTCGGAAGATATTTTTTAATCTGTCAACCTTTTAACTGAAATCCTAAATTTTAATCTGCAATACACCCTTAACCATGGATAAAATTTAGCACTACATCTAATAAAATAGATATAAATAGATATAAATATATAGATATAAATATTTAGTGTATTTAGTATCTTGCATCAGAAATACTGATATTAAATGTTTGAATTAAGTCTTTCATTTTACACTAATAATAAAATCCCAACTATCTAACCTTCCTGAATGCCAACCAGCCAGCATTTTACATGTATTTCAGCATGTAATGTCAGAGATGAGAGTACTTTGGAAGTAAGAAGCCGTCCCTACTGTTATCTTGGCTTTTTTTCCCAGCCTTGTATTTGTCTTTATATGTTCGAACAAAAACGCATACCTTATAATTATGGATGGTTCTATTCAGTTGTCCTCTTGGGGACAGTGATGGTTTAATTATGCACTCTTTGTGACTGTAAACAGCACTTTCAAGCTTCACTTTTATAAAGCTTTTGCTTTAAAGTTTTGAATATATTAATAGGCCCCAAATTAAGCTGCCAGTTTTGAAGGAACACTTGTGTTTTAAACAGTAAACTACTTAATACTTGAAAATACTTAAAATGTTATTACAGACAACCTCAGAAACCGCTAAGACAAACTTTTTACTGCTTTGGAGTCCTTTTAAATCCTAAACAACACACACTTTGTAAGACAGTGGCTTGCAGAAGTATTCCACCACTTTAACTTTCCCATCTTTTGTCACATCATAATAAAAAACATGTATAGTTCCTTATAATTGTATGTGGAAGACCAAGATAAAGTGTGAAGTGGAAAGAAAATTTACAGAATTAAAAACCTTTCTCTAAAAAACAATTATGGTGTGCAAAATGATTTAGCCCCTTGAGTTAGTACTTTGTGAAACCACTCTTTACTTTTTTAGTCTTTTTGGGTGTGCCTCTACTAGCTTTGCATCTAGTGACTAGTATTTTTGTCAATTCTTCTTTGCAAAACAGCTCAAGCTTAGTCAGCTTAGTTGGAGGGTGTTTGTGAAACACAGTTTTCAGATCTTGCCACAAAGTGGGTTTAGGTGAGTGAGCTATTCCAACACATTAATCGCTCAATTGTAACAATGGCAATTATGTTTTGAGTTGTTGTCTTCCTGTAGGGGTGGACCTCCACCTTGGTCTTAAGTCTTTTGCAGACTCCAGCAGGATGTCTTTTGAGTATCCCTGTGTTTGGCTCCATCCATCTTCCCATCAACTTATACCCTGTCCCATATTGGAGAGTGGGATTGGTTTGCAGTTGTGCCATACTCTTTCCATTCTGGATGATGTATCACACAACTTCTGAAGGCAATGGGTTGCTGGACTGAATACCTTTGTACACCTTTTATTATTGTTTTTAACTTCACAATTACATAACCCTTTTTCTTACTCTTTCACATATAATTGAAATAAAAAAATCATTTATGTTTGTAGCTGGAATGTGACAAAAAAGTTCAAGGGGTAAGAATTATTTTTTTATTTTTTTTCAATGTTCCGTGTAGGGCTTATGTGAATCATAACCACATTTCCCCTTTTGCAGCTTAAAGAGGTTAAATGTATCCTCAGGGTGTATTGTGTGGTGTGTAAAGATTATATCCTGCATTAGTGAGTGGTAATTTGTGATATTTTGAGCAACATTTGTCTTTATCATCTCTAACAAATTGCTTGTCCTTAAAAAACGCTCTGAGAGTACAACAAGACATTTTTATCCAAACAACTGTCAGTCTGAATAGACTGAGTAAGTGATATGAACAAATGTATTCATGTATTACTTTTTTTGGGGGGTTAGGATGGGTTTGTTAACCTAAGTGCAGCTAAAGCTTTGATTACCTAATTTGCCCATGCAGAGATTTTACAATATCATCTTGCCATGAAACTTTATGCTTTATACTTTGATGAAACATACTTAATTTGTCACAGTTCAGGCAGGATGTAAGCAATATTTGCTTGTTGTCTACAATGTTCTATTTAGACTTTCTATCCTGCCCTGTCCCTTCCCTTTCCCATCACCTTCAAAATAATAATCACATTTGCAACGGATGAAAAAGCTGATTCCATCTAACACATCTAATACACACCTGAATGCTCAAGCACATACCCACACTAACTCCACACATGCATTACACGGACATGTTTCACTCGAATCAAATCAAAAATACTTTATACATGTGATTACTTTATTTTATTTATCTCTTTATAAAGGGATAAATAAAACCATCCCGAGTTATTGCAGGGTCTATAAAGTGTGTCCTCTTTCTTATTTTTAGGAACTTTACTCTCTAATGATAATTGCTATGACTGGGCTGATTTCCAAGTCAGAGGAAATTTAGAAACATTTTGTACCCCGTTGTGACCTCAACAAGGTCGAAGTGAATATCTGAAGTAGTATGTAATGAAAGCTTAGCCGTGAGGGTTTTACTTTTTGCATATACTGTGTTGGACTTGAGGGGGTTTACTGTTACGATAACTCTTGTGCACAGAGGACATCTACATGTTGATAACAGGCTTTTTCTTCGCCTCCAAATGAAGTTGTAACTGCTTGTTGAAATGTTTGGCTAATTACAGATAGCCCCTTTTTAATTATATACGGAATCCACTGCCTGGAGGTGTCTACAGAACAGGCCATCTACTCAGACAATGGGAGATCGTCAACTGGCCGACGACCTTAACAGATTTTACTACAGGTTTGAACAGCCCAGCAACGAGCTCCCATCCAACACCACTTCACACCCATCTGACTATCAGCAACCCATCCAGCCTGCCCTGAAGATCTGCGAGGAAGACGTGCTGAGACTTTTTAAAAAACAGAAAGTCAAGAAGGCCCCTGGTCCTTATGGAATCTCTCCCTCCTGCCTGAGGCCCTGTGCAGACCAGCTTGCACCTGTCTTTACTAAGATCTTCAACAGATCACTGGAGCTGTGTGTTGTTCCGTCCTGTTTTAAAAGCTCCACAATAATACCTGTTCCTAAAAAGACAACTACCACAGGACTAAATGACTACAGACCTGTTGCCCTGACCTCTGTGGTCATGAAGTCCTTTGAAAGACTGGTTCTCAACCA
>JAVLVB010000835.1:397619-410901 GCA_032876305.1 Orestias chungarensis
CAGCACTCACCATCCTAGACAGGACTGTGATGGCTGTGGAGTCCTACAAGTTCCTGGGCACAACAATCTCCAAGGACCTGAAGTGGGACAGCAACATCAACTCCATCATCAAGAGGGCTCAACAGAGGATGTACTTTCTGTACCAGCTGAGGAAGTTCAACCTAGCCCAAGAGCTGATGGTGCAGTTCTACACAGCCATAATAGAGTCCATCATCACCACATCCATCACAGTGTGGGGCAGTGCTCTCATAAAACACAACACCAAGAGACTGCAGCGCATTATCAAGTCTGCAGAGAGGACCATCGGTGTAAAGCTGCCCGCACTGCTGGATCTGCATGCCTCCAGAACCAGGAAGCGTGCAGAGAAGATCATCACCGACCCGTTTCACCCTGGCCGTCACCTGTTTTGGTGCCTTCCATCAGGCCGACGCTTCAGCCACATGAAGACCTGTACGACCAGGCTACAGAGAAGCTTTTTTCCAACTTCCATTATTCTCATGAACAATTGAAAAATTCATTTATATATTTTTATTAATTTTATAGTTTTTATACTGCACAAAACTGCACTTTAAAAAAAAAATATATAAATTATCCATGCTACATGTTACAAATGTTTCTTTACTGTATTTTTCGTGCCTTTACTGTATTTTTCGAGCACCGCAAGCATCTATGTAACCAAAAACAAATTCCTTGTATGTGTGAGCATACTTGGCCAATAAAGCCTGATTCTGATTCTGATTCTGATTCTGAATTATCTATTTTTGTTTTCTTTTAAATTTATCGCATCTCTGGTATTTTTGATTTATTTTCTATATATTTCCAATCTCAAATATTTAATATTTATCATTTTTTTGTGTTCTTAAATATTCCTTTTGTTTTGTTTTTAACAGCCATAATAAAATTCATTTTCCAATCCTGCTCTGCCTGCTCTCAACTGATTTCATTTCCCATTGACAAATCCCTCTAGCCTCTCTCCCTTAGTGTTTTTAAGCTCTGCAGTTTTAGTGTTTTCCACTCGCTTCTTCCATGGTTCAAAAGTCTTTTAATGAATATAAAATTAAATATTACCTGTGATGTTCCTGCATGTGTATTAAAGGGAAGAGGATATAATTTACTGTGTGTGACTAAGCTTTTTGGTTACACGGTAAACTAATGTGTACCCTTGTTTATATGGTGTTTATAACATGTACAGTTTCTTTTTACATATCTTTTGTAATGAGGTGTGGTCTAAAACTTGCATTTGCATTTGCATTTTACTGTGTACCACACTTGTGAAAGCAACATGTATAGTACATTATATTGTTTTAAAGCTTTAGTGCATCATTTAGGGAGGGGAAAGAAACACAAGCACAAAATAAAAGTTGCCACAATGAATCTAAAGAACTGTTAACGCTGTAAAAAGTAAAAGTGCATCAGTAAATTTGAATGTACTCTGGAGATTATAAGAGCATTTCCAAACCAAACATGTTTTTTTTAATTATTATTTAAAAAGTATGATTATTTCAGCCAAATCTTGCATGTACACCAATTTATCCAACTTAAGTTCTTCAGTTTTTAGCCGTCTCCTCTAAAATCCGTCCGCCACTTTTCATCATTTAATCGTCTTTCCCTTGACAGCATTTAACTTAAATTTAACATTCAATTCCATTGTTATATGAATGGCGCCTCTATTTATCTAGTGAACCCAATTATACACACCCGCCTTCTCATGTGCTCCTGTTCCTGTTTGCCTGAAATAAAATATTTGCTTACTTCCAACTTCCTAAAATGAAATAGTGATTAAAATAAACTTCTTATTGTACAAGTCTTCCCTTAACTTCAGATTAAAACTATGGGTTTCATCCTATATACCTTTATAAATACCATGTTTCTCATTAATAATCAGAGAGTCAACATATTTTCATCCATTTTCATTTTTGCCCTCTCTCTCTGTCTCTCTTTACTACTTTGTCACCTCCAATATTAAACATTGTAATTAATCTATAAAAGATTAAATACGTATTTTGTATTCAGCTCTGGTAATAGGGTAAGAAATGCTAGAAAAATCCTAGCTATGTGATTGATGCCATGTTTCACAGAGTGAACAGAGTTACTTAAAGAAGAGTATTTTCAAATAATATTCAAATGTATATAAAAAAATGCAAATATGAAAAATACATTTGACACAAATGTGCACCCTCATTACTGGCATCTTTGAGATCACACCTGATTGCTTTAATTTCAAGCACTTAAATGCATGTTTGCAACTGGACATTTAGTGCTACACTCATTCGTTCTACCTGCTGCACAGCGGCCTTAAACGACATCCACATCTAAACAGCCATACTAGGTTTCCAGCTGACAAGCATCTTTATCTCTTGCAAACAAGTCAGCCAGTTCTCCCAGGGAACGACTGTGGACGTGAAAAGCGTTAGGAGCAATCATACAGAGTTCAGTTTTAATGGAGCTCAACAGTTCAAAGCTAAAACGTTTCGATTTTAGGACTCTAAAAAAGCAAATATATTTTCTTTGTTGCTTTGTTTGTGTTCTGTGTGACTTAATAGCTGTCGATGTTACAGATACTTCATAGGTTTAAATGTAAGAGATGATCTGATTTTTGCCTGACTATCCTCTCACTTACATAAATCTCTGCACATCCCTGAATTAAAAGAACAAACACATAAATGGTTAATGTGATGGCTCCATGATACCAGTGCTACTGATGACTTTGCTGTACAACAGCTAAGCTGCTGCCTAATAAACATATCCCTCAGTCGATTCCTGCTGGTGGCATCATTATACACTCGAATATATATATAAATTTTTTTTTTGAGAACTTGCAAGAGTCACAGTTTGACTTCTTCAAGCTGACGAAAGGGATGCTTTACAAAGCTATCACCTACTGCAATTGTTGACCATTAGGAATACAATACAGTGGAGCTGCCTCGGAGTGAAATTGATTGCTTGGAGGCAAATAATGGCAGTTATTTAGTCCGAAAATTGAGCCTTTAGGAATAGAAAAAGACAGAACTTAGGAACAGTACCATTACACTGTGTCCCATTTGGTCTGTGACAATGACCCAGTCATTATCAGCAGTCACAAAATGTATGAATTTGGCGGTTGAAATAAATGACATACTCCCTATCTCCAGAGAGTAGTTGCCTTGTTACTTTTGAACAAAAGGGTCATTTACAAAAAAGTTTCTTGACCTCTTGTAATAACATATTTTATTACATTGTTTTTATTTTAAACAACCTGCCGATGCAAAGACATTGTACTTTGTTTTCTGGTGCTGTTTGCACTCTAAGGCAATAGGGCAGCTAACCTTTTCTATTTTTCTTCTCTTCCTACTCCAGGAGAGAAGAAAATGTCAGGAACCACAAGAGGCATTAAAACATGCTTCACAGCTAAGAAAATGTTGAAATAGTTACTCAGTCTGTATAAAAATGGTTATATTTTTGCTTGGTCAAAGTGATGATCTGAATTCTAATCAGTTGCTCCCAGTCTATTAGGAACAAGCCTGACCTACATTGAAAGTGGAATAGGCAAATATTTTAGTCTCAAGAAATCTAAAGCTTCTAGAGACCAACCCCAAAAGCCTTGTAGCCGTATCATGTATTTTCTTTTTTTTTCTTTTTTATATTGAAAACTTTGCGTTGGTCTAAGAGATGAAATCTCCAAATCTACATTTTTTACAATAGCACGACAAAGTTGAAAAACCAAACCCTGTGCACCCAGTTCAAATGGTTTGAAAGCAGCCTTTACTCCAGTTCAGTAAAAGTAGAGCTGGGATGAGAGCATAAAGGTTTAGCATAGTCAGGTTTTTACGAATATATAGTGAAAACAGCAGCTATTCTTATAGCCACTAGTTGTCACAAGAGTGGAGGGCGTGAGAGTAGAGATGATCAAAGGGGACTTTTTCTTTTAGCAACATAAAATAAGCAACTGCTTGTATCCACATTTTCTGTTTTCTTCCTGTGTCCCTCACCACTCAGTAAGCATTCTCAAACAGAGCTGTAGCAGACGAATTTAGAGTGCACCAGATGTTGATTCAATTTATTTTCGGCGTGGCAACTGCTGCTCTGTGAATTTCTTTTATTTTCTGTTTTTTTTCTTCTTTTTTTACCACAGATTTTACTATTATGTTTATTGATCTAGCATACTTTCTATCCATTTTCCCCACTCTATATTTCGTCCCAACTATTCATCTTGAATAGCTCATCGTGCCTTTGAAAGCAAACATGGAAACATAAATGACAAGACATCATGAATAAAGAGTTTATGCTTAAAAATGAGTAGCCAGCAGAACTGTTATGCATGTTTTTAGACATTTGGAAGAAGATAAAGTACAGTAAAAAAAACAACCAATAACGTTAAAAGGAGAACATACATTTTCCACACAGAAAGGTCAAAAATATTTCACAGAACCGGTAAATCCATTATTAGTTTTCAGGGACGAACATATTCCAACAAATTAACAATTAACTTTGCAAAACATCTCTCTCAAATGGAGTAACTATAACTTGCTTTTTGAGCTTAATGAGACTTATTTTTGCTACAAGAAACAATTGTATCTGCTTGTTTATGTCACGAGACAAAACATGTAATGACTGAAAAATGACTTTTACTTGACTTCAGAAGGGAAACAAACATATTTTGATGTTGTCAAAAAAATAGTCAAAGTTGAATTTGGGTCACTGGTGAACAACTACTACCTACTACTGAAAACTAAAAAAAATGAAATTCTCTTAAAAGGATCTTTAATTTCAATCACTTGTAGAACAAATTTTTGATGAAATACATTTTTAATATTATTATTTTTTTGTTTGTCTCTGCTTTCATAACTTTGGGTTGGTTGGAATTTGTTTTTCCACGAGGGGGAAAGCCTTTTTTTAAGAAATGCCCACGTGTCCACATAGGTCAGTGGACATGCACATGACAGTGCCCATGGGAGGAAAATAACTGCAGACAGCAGGGTGCCTCGAGCACTTTACTTTTTTTTTTGCCAAAGGACATATCGATCCATCATACAATGTTTTTACTTAGTCACACTATATATGTAATATGTAACTGCTCTGAAACCGATACCTCTATTCACGTTTTCACAGAATTTGACTGAGTACACAATGGGAGACCTCACATTTATTCCACCTGTAACTGTAAGCAAACATGTGCTTCAGGGAGCACATGTTTGATCCCACGGCCTTCCATTTGCACACATGTCAGTGGATCAGCCTCATCGCACATCTAAACCCATGAAAGACACAAAGACTTATATGTGACTTTTACATGAAATTTCAATATCATGTTGCACGTAAAGATTTGAGCTTCTTAAGAAAAGATTTAAAGACGAAAAGAAGAACGGTTCACAAGTGTATCCTTTTACAAAAATATTATATATCAACATAACATAACATAACACTGACAGCCTTGTGATAAACCCATTGTATATTTTTCAAATGTTTACTATCTTCAAGTAAAACAGCAATATAAGGATTCTAAGTATTACGTGTTTACACTTTTTCACTACAGTGAAAGGCGACGTACAAGCCAGATTACAGTTTGCAAATGCAAGCTGTGTAGATGGTATCATGCAGACAGACCACAAGGAGAAAATATATCAAGGCAACGGCCTTGAGAGTTAAAGCTTGACTCCTATATCTACTGTAAAGTAACTTATAAGGTAACTTAAGCAAAACAACATCAAAATTTCTGAGAGCCTATTACAAAATGTTTTGGGCAGATGTGAAAAACTGTATGCGAGCAACACAGCCTGCAAACTTGACTCAGTTACACCGGTTCTGTCAGGAGGAAAGGACCGAAATACCAACAAACTATTGTAAAAGCATTATAGAACCACATCCATGCAATTTGAAAACAGCAATAGATCACAAGGAAATCACATTAAATACAATGGAAGTCAAAAATTGGCTTACATTCTAAGGAATTAGATGTAGTTTAAATAATCCTATCAGATAAAACATAAAACTTTAATGAATGTTTTATGTTACATATTTAATTTTTTCTGATTTCGCTGTTTGTTTGTTTTTTCTCATTGCTTGTTTGTACCTTTCGAAAATGATTGTGTTATGTGTTTACGTTCAGTTGTTGTTCGTCAAACCCGTGTTTACTCACATTTTGAGTGTTGCCGCTTCACAGTTGTCCCTGCAGTTTCAATGCTGTCGTCTGTAGGTGTCCTCAGCTAAAATTGCTTTCAGTCACACCACATGTTCTCTGCTTCCAGTTAGTTCACCTGCATCTGTTTTCCGAAACACTTCACCCCGGTTTAAAGTTCCTTAGTTACCTTAGTTTATGACGGCAGTCTGATCATGTTTCCCACCACATGCACGCCTCTCCTCTTTTGTTTTCACTCAGATATAAACATTCCCTTACGCAGCTTTTTGTTGGTTCGTTTGTTTCGGTCCTAGGTTCTTTACAATTTATCCTGGTCTGCGTTTCATTCATCCGTCCACGTTCAACTGCCCTGATATATATATAATTTATTTAAAAGATAAAACATGCTTATTTGTGACTATAATAACATTAGGCTTTCATTTGATTTCAATACAGAACTCCTTTTGGCCCAGTAAGTTAAAGGTTAGACTATACCTATATATTTCATGTAATGTGTTTGTATAAATGCCCTAAAAATAATCACCACAAATAAATTACGACTTTAAAGATTAAAAAATGAATTGTGGTGCAGCTGGTGGCTCTGTTGCCTTACCGCAAAAATGTCCTGGGTTAAAATCTGGCCATGAGTCTCTCTGCGTGGAGTTAGAATGTCCCTGTGCATTTCCGGGTTCTCTCCTGGGTGCTCCAGTTTCCTCCAACAGTTCAAAAGCATGACTTCTAAGTTAATTGGTCTGTCCACACTACAATAATGATCTAATAAATATTGTTACAATTTTCTCTAATATGTTTCATAAGGGCAAAACTAACCTAAGAAAACTTTTACTTTGGAATTAACTAAAGCAATAATTTTACTTTCGATACAGGAGACTTAATGTTGGTTTTGATTTCTTATCCATCAACATTGCACTGTGTCCCTAGGCAAAACTGTGAGCTCAACATTCCTCCCTAGTGTGTGTGTGTGTGTGTGTGTGTGTGTGTGTGTGTTTGTGTGTGTGTGTGTGTGATTGTGAATAAAACACACATTGCAAACATCAAAGAAGAAAGCATCAAAATATATTAAGTGCTGATTTATGACTTTAAACAGATTTTTATCATTTGCAGAAGTTTAAACAGCACTGATGGAATTCCTGGGGCACTAAGTTTACTTTAACCCTTTGTACTGCTGAGAATACTTGTTTATAAACCGAAAGAAATAACAGGCAGGCCAAAACCAATTATAAATCTTTACTTAAAGAATAAAACTGAAAGGCATTTCAGCTGTGGCAAATACTGAAGCCTATTTGGCTCCTCTCTCTCTTATCTTATATCTAAAAAGCTACTAGTTTAACTGTGCAGTTTCCTTTGATTAGATCCAGGACCTATGCGCAATCTATGATTGCTTAGTGCAAAGGGCACTCACGTACGCCGTGTTCATCCTTATCTGTTTTCTGTTATATTCGGTACCGACTAAATGCTTAGTACTTTTAGCAAAAAGTAAAATGATGCTGCTTTCATTGTGTGACAAAAGTAGTGAACCTCATAAGCTTTAGTCACAATCTTGCAAATCTTTTAGAGGTTACTAAATAACTGAGTGTAGTTTGGAAGTGTATCTCATTGCAAAACCATCACCTTAAGGATACAACCAGGGCTACAAATGATTATTATAATTTTTTTAGCATAGTGATTAAAGTTAAGAAGACTAAGCAAGTGTCCAGAAATAAATGGTTTGGTTGCATTGAATAATTTTCAGGGCAATCATGGTGAAGGGGACTGAATACAACTGAATGCAACATTTTTATTTTGTTTTGTTTTTACCTTCAAAATATCTTGCAAAACAGTAATAATTTTTGTTTCACTTCAAATTTCATACATACTTATGTATAGGTGTATCGCATGTAGTCAAACATGAAAACAGCAAAGCAAAGAAACAAAGGAAGATCAGAGAACATTACAAGTACAACATGTAAATAATTTATTACAATCAAAATGTTACATCACAAACTTTTTTTCTTTTTAAATAAATACCACAGGGAATCACAAAAATATAACAAGCTCCAAGACCTGAACAATTACAAGGATTTGTGCGAAAATAGCTTGCAAACATTTAGTAAACATTCAGTTGAGTGTCCTCATTTATATATATATATGTATATATATATATATATATATATATATATATATATATATATACTTTGTGATGTTCACATATAACAGGTTTGCTCTTTTATACAATTTTTATACAAAATTCACATTTCTATAAATCTTCTGCCGTTTTTTGGTGCTTGTTTCTTTTGTTTAGAAGTAGAAGTAAATTTAACACTCTTTTCTGATGTTTAAAATGTGTTCAAAGATTTGAAAGTGCTAAACAATGCCGCTTTATAGTGGGTTATGACTTTAAAAAAAGATCATCAGGGCAAGTTCGTTGAACAAAGTGTCTTATTCATTAAAAACAAACATAAGTCCTTGAGGATAACATTTCAGTTACCCCACCTAAACTTGCTTATATTAACATGTCAGTCCATCACTTACACTGCTTTAGTCTATTACATTGAAATATGCAGGATATTAACTGTCTAGGTCAAATAGTAATTCAAACTGTAAGACTGGTCTGCTCTGCAACCCGTAATCCACTTAAAACAGAATGTTTTTGTCTTAGCTTTGGTGGTAAAGGTATGTCGGGGGTAATCTGAGACAAGGCATTGGCAGGGGGAACTGAATGTGCGTTGTAAGCATGATATACAACGGCAGCTGTGCTTGGAATGTTGTAGTGTCAGCTTATTATTCAAGATTCATTGCACAGAACAGTGTTGCATCCTCATGTACAGAGGATGTGCATGCATGAATTATACAGGAGTATTGATAGAACAGTAACTATTTATAATTTAGAAACGGGTGAGGTGCAAAGATAGGCCACCGCCAGGAGGGTGCAGTGTGGAATTTTAGTTGAAAGCCCACAGAGCTCGAGCTGAAACAGGTCAGCCAGCAAAGTGAACAAGCGGAAGTCTACAAATATGGCACCACAAATATACAAAATAACATTCAATCACTCGTGCAGTGGTTCCCAAATGACATATCTATGGAAATAAAAAATAAGCTCTATAAAAATCTAGTGCCCATCTATGATTAAACTATCCATGTATATAAAAAAAAAAAAACTAATTCAAGACTTGGTCTAATACTTTTAGCAGATTTTTGCTTTTTTTCCTATGGGAAAATGTTGGGAAAGTTTCGCTCCAGAACCTATGTTCTGACATTCAACCCCTGCATTTATTTAGCTATAAATCTGCACAGAAGACAAAAAAAGAGCAAGAAAAGGATCTAAAATCTGGAAAGCTTGTTTTTCACATGCCACAAACTGACGTACAACTAGTGCGTATTTATGTCTTCGACCAGGGATCGGTGATAGGAGCACTGACTGCACCTTTCGATACAGGGCATAAAGATTTCCTGTGAAGGAACAAAGTTCAATGTTTTCGCCAGTGTCAGCTGATACAGCTCCACACAGAGGCTATACTACATGCACTAAAAGACTGGCCACTAGCTCTAATTTAGAATGTCTGAGAATCCCTGCTCCTCTTCCAGTCTTTCCAAAACTAACTTTAGTGTGTTGACACTTTGATCCAATCGACTAGAGAAGTATCCAACTAAACCAGTGTAGATCTCTACCTCCTCTATCAAGCCTAATAACATTATAAGCAATTTAATCTGAATAAAATAGGTTGAATTATAAAATAACAAATTTTTTTAAGTGCTTAAAGTTCTACTTCTTATAACCCAATGTGAGTCAAGAAAAACTTTTTCACGAGCCTGCATTGTTGAGACACTTGATTTAGCAAAGGTTTACTTGGGGATGGCTTTTTGAATATCATTCTAATCTGTAAATTAGAAACTAAAATACCTGTTAATCTACTGTTACATATTAATCTTGTATTTTAAGGGGGAGTCATATAATTATTTAACCAAGCAGAAAAGATAATGTATTGATACTTTAGGACCAGGCGTTTCATGGAGACTATGCATTTAAAGCTGTTGAGAAAGGACTGAAAATTAAAAAAACTGACTGAAGCAACTGGAACAGCTGAGACGGGGCTCTGTAAACTCATTAATGCCTTCTCCAAATGTTCCATTGATTGCAGACATAAACAGACAGCATTATACACTGCTAACAATCTGGGAAATGTCACAAGGATGTGGCAAAGGTGTGCTATTCAGGAGCTAGGGTTCTTTTTAATCCAATGTTTATTGGCATTTAGTGACCAGCACTATCTTAGCCCTGGAACTATTAGCGCCCTGTTTATTATTATTATTATGTTTGGTTTGTACCCTTGCACGATGAGGAAACCGCCTCTCTAGTATCAGTAAACACTGGACGTACTGAAACACAGCAACCGCTAATTTAAATAAAAATATACAAATGCTTGTAACAAAGCTGCTGTTTCACAGAGAGGACAGCAAAGGCAAATACTTGTTCTCATTAGAGCTAGTTGACAGAATAAATAAAATCGTTTGAGACTGTCCAGTTGCAACCTAATAATTTAACTAAATAAATAAAATGACATTCTAAGAAAACCTTTATTTTTATTTTTTAATGCACACGCATTCAGGGAAATCCCACAGAATAGCTGCAAGGCTTTCTGTTTTTCACCTAAAGATATCGGGTATCTTTAGAGTTTTAAAACATAAACACGTACTTTCAAGTTTTTATACAGCATTAACAGAGTGTGACCACAGACAAAGTTCTGCTAAACAGGAAGATTTTGATCTCCAAGCGTTGGAGCACAAGTCTGATTAATTCTGCTGACAGCAGACTCTCATGCAACAGCATATCAAATGCAAGAAAAGGAGTCATATATCTACAGTTTCACATGTACTGATCCTTGACTATGCCAAAATAAGACAAAACGAAGACAGAAATTTGGTAGAGTATTATCCAAGCATATTAGAATTTGCTTGTAACACAAAGCATCAGTGCAACCCGTGCAACCAGCACTTGCAAAACATTGAAATCAAATATTTTCCTTGCTTTATATGTCAATAGGTTTGTTTTTAAACTGATTCTTAAACAACAAACAACTACATATTACTTTTCATTTAGAAAGAAAGTTGTGATAAAAATTGCTCCGCCTTTCCGTAAGAGTTCAAAACAGGAAGTAGAAGATGAGTTTTATTTTATGCCCTAATATTCTGTAAGGATGCCTTCGACGCACCATTTTCTATGGTGAAAATACATCTGAGATACCACCCTAGTTTAGCTAAAGTGGGAGCAATGTAAAACACAGTTAACACACAAATATTGTAAAGCAGGTATGAGGTAGGTTAAAGAAATCTTTTAAGTAAAAACATGAAAAATGATCTAGCTACAGTATTGAATGTGGAAATGATGGGAATATAAATATGTTCCTCAGCTCAAGAGGATCATTGCAGTCAGCCAGTATGTTCACCGGCCTTACCTTCAACAGTGACCGAAATCTCAGAGCTCCAAGTCTACAGACTTGTTACAGTCGCCAGACTTTTGTTGCAGTTTCCATTAGGATCCATGGCTTTGTCCTCTCCACAACAGTCCTCTGATACCTTCCCCAGACACCGTTCATTGGCATCGCTATCATCTGAGCTGCCTTTACTCCGTCTCCGTGGTTCATTTTTCCAGTTGCTGCTGGTGAAGATGTATCCATTGACTCTCCATTGACTTGGGTGGTCCTTCTTTGAGCAGAGGATTTCCTTAAAAGCATACCTAAACTCCGGACTCCGGCAGTAAATGAATGGATTGAAGGCAGAATTTGAATAACCTATCCAGTTGAGAATCTTGAAGGACATTTCAAGTTCCACATCTTTCATTGTGGCCACCACCACGTTGAGTAGAAAGAATGGCAACCAACAAAGGGTGAACACCCCCATGATTATGCCCAGAGTCTTTAGGGCTTTATGTTCCCGAAGGAAAAACTTTGCCTTTTTTAGAGCCCGTCCATTATTAGATTCTAAAGATTTTGAGTCACTGTTGTCGTTGTTTTGAAAGCGTCCAACACTTTTTTCAATCTTTTTCAGTTGTCGCCTGGCTTCCTGAAAAACACGGCTGTACACAAAAACCATGATGACCAAAGGGATGTAGAATGAGATGATAGAGGAGATGATGGCGTAGGACGGAGTGATATAAAACTCACAGCAGTCAGTACTGTTAAAGCATTTGATAGCTTTTTCATCTTCTCGTTGTCCCCACCTCATATGAATGGGCAAGTAGGATATCAACGCAGCAATCCCCCAGACAAGAAGAATCAAAATTCGAGCTTTGCCCTTTGTCAACATTGACTGGTAGCGAAATGGTGATGTAATGGCCAAGTATCGATCTAGGGCTATGACACATAATGTCTCGATGCTTGCAGTCACACAAAGGACATCGGTAGCAGTCCAGAATGTACACCAGAACCCACCAAAGTGCCATTTACCAAAAATTATGTGACTGGCACCAAATGGAACAACTATAAGACCCATCACCAAGTCAGCAGATGCCAGGGATGTGATGAAGCAGTTGGTGACATTCTGCAGTCGCTGAAACCGGGCAATGGCAGTTATGACAAGGATGTTTCCAACGACGGTGCAAAAAACAATTAGAGACATGATAATGCCCAGTAAGATCATAACCGTTTCACTGAAGGGTTCCTCGTCATTCTTCTCTGATGGTGATGAGGTGTTTGCTGTGGTATTTTCCATCTACAGATACCATAGGTGGACAAACATAGACACCACAAACGCAGACAAACACATAAGAAAAAAAAAGTCAATTAATTATAAAATCACCTGATTGGAAAGGAAAAAAAAGTAAGGTTTGAAATTCATTCACAATTTGAATAAGTACTTTTAAAACTGTGAATAACAACAAAAAGAGAATGTTTCAGTGCTCACTTGCCCACTTCTAGAACACTGAGATCAACATTTGTTCCAGGAAACTCTAAAGATATGTTGCAATCAAAACAAAAAAAAACAAAAAGACGACAAACCTCAACAGGTAGTCTTTGTGGGTCCTCCGTTTCATGCACGGTAGAAATGTGAGAGTGCAAATAACTCCTTCAGAGTTTTACATGCCCGTTTTACTTTTTTCAATCTTAGCTTGACTCACTTCTTAGTCCGTCAGTTCAACAGTGTTTCATCTAATGTGTCTCCCAGGCTATTTGTCAGAGCCCTTATAGCATGGTG
>JAVLVB010000835.1:411001-428378 GCA_032876305.1 Orestias chungarensis
AGAGAGAGAGAGAGAGAGAGAGAGAGAGAGAGAGAGAGAGAGAGAGAGAGAGAGAGAGAGAGAGAGAATGCTACAACTCAGGCAAAGAGTAATAATTTACACATTTAAAAATGTTGAAAATGTGTTCTAGAAATATTGTTACGTTTAATGTTTTGTTATTCAGGTGTTTTTAGTGGTATACTGCAGAACTTAATAGGTTCTGAAAGTCTTTGCCAGTTTGGATCACATTAAAACTTTTGTAGGATCTAGGTTGAATGCATTGGCTTCTTGAGTTTCATTAGACTTCTTGTTGTGACAAAACCTTGGAATGTTGTTGAGCGAGTTCTTGACAGCGTACTTTTAAAGGAAATACAGTGGAAGTTTAAATCACTAACAATACAATAATTCCTGGTACTAACAGTAAGAATCCATAATAGGTATATTATTAGCTATTTTTCAGTACCTGTCCAATAAAAAAGTTTTTGGATTGATTAAAATTTGCATTATGTGTGCTAACAAGTTTATTAAAATGACTATGAAAAGGCTTTCCTGGGGGTATTCAAATACTGACTCATCATGAACTGCCGCTTTGTATTAAACAAGCAGGAACATAACTTGTGTTATTTTGTTAGTGTGCTATTAGTAGGTTATGTTAGTTTGACAGAAGGAAAAACAGTGAAGAGAAACTCTACCTCTGTTGAATGTAAACATATTGTTTTTTCTTTGCTACACCTTCGTCTCAGTCTTACCTGTAGTGAGTCAGTATTATGCATTCCAGTATAATGGCTGTCATCAGCTAAATATATTTAAATCAACAGAAAAATCTCTCTAAATGAATTATAAGCGTAACAAAATTGTGACTAAATTCATCTGATAGGTCTTAGCTAAATAACGAGGTTAAAGTTTTCAAGGGTAGCTCTATGGATGCGTAGTTGGTAAAAGTATTAACTTTCAGGAAGGTCCTGGGTCAAATCCAAGCCTGAAGTCTGACTTCCTAGAGTTTGCATTTTGGTGTTATTTCCATGCAATCTAACTTCCTCCCACGGTCCAATTTCTGTTTAACTTGCCAGCTGGGATGAGCATGTGCAAGCATTATTGTATGTCTATGTTGCCCCTGACGGGGACTGGTAAGCGGTGCAAGGTGCTCTGGTCCAATGAGGGTTGGAGATGGTCAAAGATGGATGAATTTTTTCTGGTGCATTTTTAACAAATGTAATACAAATAAGTTAGAGCAATGCTGCTCTATTCTGCAACGTTTAGATGCCTGTCATCTCCAACACTCCTCAATTCACTCATGACCAAACAATTTACCTTTGCAGAGGCCCGGTAATGTGTCATTCATCTGATTCATGTGTATTAGAGAAGACTAAAAGTTGTACGTTAGCAATTAGAGTTGGGCTTTAGAAAATACTGAAAGGTAGTGAGTTTTAATTTTTCACACTATTTTATTCAAATTTATGAACATCTCTAAAATTGTATGGCTGTTAAAATCTTGTTTCCAGTCAGGATGACTTTTAAAAGGTTCTTTAAATCGACAAAGCTACGGTGGGGCTTTCACCCTACTGTATTTTTAAAATATAGATCCGCATATTCAACTGGTGGTTAGATTTTTTATTTTCGTTTTTTTTATTTATAAACCACTGATTTGTTCTAGGTAATTAAGTTTGTTTTGTAACAAGTACCACAGTGTCATTTTCCAAAGAAATTTGTTAATTCCCTTAAAATGTAACGGAGCCTATAGGCTGAGAATGTTTTTATGTATTTAGTTTTTACTTTGGTTGCACAACCATCATGCAAGAACATGGATCATAAACAGGTATTCAGGCTTAGTGTTCTCCATGCTTGCTTGAATGTGTGTTTGTAAGAGCAGGACTTTGCTAAGCTCACAAACAAAAGGAATGATGATTTCCAGGGTCCTTACCTTTGATGAAAGCAGACACCACAGGCTCTGACCCTCATCCTTGTGTTCAACAATGAGCTCTCTCAAAACTCCATACTACTGACGATGCAAGAACAAATTATACTCATCAAATTCAAATGTTTAAATCCTATGCCCATCACTCAAACAGATGCCACAGATTATGCTCTGAGACTTCTCTTAAACAGAACATTTTCAGAGAGCCGTGCATGGTTTCCTGTTGTGCTTTTTATTACTGCGTTTAACTATAAGACCTTTTTGTCATGTTGCACTTGCACTGGCAATTTTCGGGGAACATCATGACACATGTAAGCAGAATGTTTGGATGACATGATCCCAAGTTTTCAGTCACTCTGCCATTTTGCCGAAAATTTCCATTCTCAACAAAGAAAAATCCCAGATTCATGCGCACACACTGTTTTGAGGAAAAATCTCTTCCGCATGGAACTGTCTTGATTTTTCCTCTTGAGTAAAAAAGGTAACATACATACTGAAGACCTAAATATGCTGAGTCAATCCGTCCGCCCAGTTCCTCATTTGGTTATGGTGACCTTATCTTGTGCACAACATACATGACAAACCCATCACGATAAGACTCACTGCAGAAAACGTATCAACAACTTCCACACGCGACCATCTGAAAACGTTTTTGTACATTCCATTTGCAAGCATAGTCACATTTTACTGTTTACATTTAAATCTTTGTATTTTGACACATGTCAAACTATATACGAAATCCTATGCGGATGTGTTAGTTTGACGCCTACATCTGTATAATGTGCAGTGCATTTTGTAAATAGGACTCTAAATATAAAACAAAATGAATACAAAGGCAGTCATTTGCGTTCACACTTAAAAAAAACCCCCAAGCAAATAGCAAGATAAGGCTAAAGAAGTGTAAGGTTGTAAAGCAGTATAGCCAAGCTTTGAAATTCTTGAACATCTCACAACACACTCTCTAACACATTGTCAGTCTGGGAGAGCCAGGAAATAGGCCAGTGGTACCTCTGGGGATTAAAATGTAAGGTGACGAACATTTTCTCTCCGTGAATCCAACAAGAAGAGTCCCATTGCCTAAGAAAACATCATAAAAGGTTTGCAAAAGGCCAACCACAGTAGACCTCTACCTATCCGCAATTAAGCATTTGCAGATTCAACTATTCAAAGATTTTTCAGTCAAAGGGAACTTTAAATTATTTAAAGAAAATTTGCCTCCTTGAAGATTTTTTTGAATGAAGCATGACTTGCTATATAATCCAGATGTACATTTTGAAGTTGAATAACTTACAATAAAAAATTATAAACGAAAACTTGTATTTAAACACAAGAATGCAAACATGTGATTTCACTGTAATAAAAGGTTTTAAACAAAGGAGAAAGGTGACAAGCCAGGCTAGAAGATTGGCACAATGAAACTCAACACATCCACATCAAATCGTATGTTTAATAGCTAAATAAGGACCAAATAAAAGGCCTGACTGAAAAGATGTGTTTACATATTTGTGAGGCACCACGCCAGATGTGCGTAATAAAAAAAAGGTATTTCTGTTCTGCTAACCAATACGTTTTCTCTTATGCAT
Source organism: Orestias chungarensis (assembly GCA_032876305.1). Taxonomy (NCBI): domain Eukaryota; kingdom Metazoa; phylum Chordata; class Actinopteri; order Cyprinodontiformes; family Cyprinodontidae; genus Orestias; species Orestias chungarensis. The sequence goes on from JAVLVB010000835.1 coordinate 414,479, forward strand.
TTAATCATGCTCTGATTCCAGGAATTACAACCCATATCAGTCAGGTTCTTATCTAATTCAACAAGACAAAGACATAGAATTGATCCACAGTACAGATCAGTAATTGGTCCTTAGCGAAACCCCGTTTGGGAACTGCGGCCGTGCTCCATCCAACAACACACGAGTGTATGACCATAAAAGCGAGGCATTTAAAACATGTTTGGACTTCCAAGTAAATCTGGTTGGAATTGGTATTGTGTTGGTGCTGGAAGGTATCCAAGACAGATTCTAAAAACAAAAGCCGAAGCACAAAAACTGTTCTGAATGTTTTTGAGTTGTGCAGACCATATAAAGGCTCAGCAGCAACTGCCTTGGTATATAAGTTAATGGTCAGGAAGCTTTGCTTTAATAACGTAAGGACAGAGGAAATGGGTTGTAAAAACACTTTACTGCACCATTCAACAACTTTTGGCCTGCAACATAAAGATAAAGCTAAAGAAATAAATAAAAATGCACTTATAGGATTCTGACTGGAGCTCTATGTATATAACAAGCAGCTGGATTTATTATCCATTTATAAAATAGGCGACTTTGTTTGAGTCTATATTTGTAAGTGTGTTGAATTTGTTTCATCACCAGAAATGCTCCAAGTGGCATTACTCCATTTGTTTTAACCATCACCAATATAGGTGCTAGTTGTTTTGAACAAATACTAATTATTTTTCCTAACTCATTTTAAAGCTAATTGAGCCTAATCAAAAATGTCGAAACATATATGTTCATTATGAACTAATGTGCCTTCCTGATTTTATTGGGCTTAATTTGTCGGGTTTAATTTGTTCCCATTTGTTTTTATTACTTTGTTGGTTTTCCACATTCATTTAATTTTTACCTAATAGTTTAGTAAACTAAATTATCTAACCTGGAAGTTTAAAGGTGGAATGAAGTCTACAAATTCTTGTATTTCGAATAGGGCTTGTTTATATTTATTTTGTTTTGTGTACAGCTTGCTCTCCAGAATGCAAGTTGATAATTTTTTTTGTTTCTTAAATAAATTGCATTTTTGTATTGCATACGCCATCCCAGGTAGATATTCACAAAGCAATAACATACCCTAATAATTCTTCATAAAAATTTAGATTTAGCACTTCTTGATATTCATTTCCAAACTTAAAGATGCACTACAACAACCTGAAATTTTTTATATATTGAGTCACTTTTTGTCCCAAGCTTAATATAAAAAAATATTGTTCAAATAAAAAGACTGATTGCCTGATGGGTATAACTTTTTTTTCTTTGATAGGCTGATGTGATATTCTAATCATCATAATTAACAGAAACAAAGTCTTTAAAACATTGTTGGTAATCAATTCACAAAGCATATTTAAGATAGATTATTGTGTTACTGTAATAGATTTTTTATTATTATTATTATAAGGCAATGCAAGGGACATTTATTTGTATAGCACATGTCATGTATTAGACAATTTGAAGTGCTTTACAATGTAACAGAATAAAATTAGGAACGAATAAAAACACATTAAAAAGTAAAATAGGAAACAATAATCACTTTTTGAAATACTTTACCTCTTTATTGTTTTATTTACTTTACATAAAAAAGTTTTTCCTATTTCTTTTTTGCCCTGTTTATCCACTCTTGAGTTTTTTTTTCAATACTTAAAATAAACTCTATTCTCTCCTATACTTTCTTATTCATCAAATCCGCTTTGAGTTGATCTAAATATGAACGTCTTAACTAACTAGTTAAATTAGAAACAAAGTCAAAAATAAAATCCTCGAATAAAAGAAGAAGAATGAATTAAAAAGTGAAATTAAGGGGAAAAAAAGACAAGTTTAAGTAGATGATTTAAGAACAATGACTTGTTAAAATAAAAACATTTACCAAATAACTCAGCTGGATTTATAGTTACTGGTGAAACGTGCAAGACTATTAAATCTGTACAAGAGACAACTGGAAAATGGGTGGACCCACAGAATACCATTCTTTTGTTCTTCCCATGTCTGGAGTGATTAATGTCCTGATAAACAAGCTGCTGGTGAATTTTTATTTTTTTATTTTTTTACTGGAACTAAGAGGAAGCAGCTTGATCCTCTAATAACTCTGTTCGTACCACCTTCAAAGTTAAGCTTTAAAGGGTCTAATGGACAAAACGCAAGCTTGTTCATTTAGGACCTACAGTATTTATGTTAGATTGTCTCAGGGATCGGTTTTAATTTGCCTTAACAATGAACCAATAGGATTTTTCCTATGCTCAACTTTATAATCACCCAGTTAAATCAAAACCAGTCCTAGATTTTAGCCACATTTTAAAACATTTTAAATTCAATCAAGTAAATGCGTGACAGTTAGATTCTATTTTATATTTTAAGATCAAAAATAAAGATTCTATTATGTGATTTTTTCCAGTTGAATTCCGTGAGGCATGAAATTGAGCAGAGACTGTAGGCGACTCTCTTAATAGACAGATGGGAGAGTAGCAATGAAGAACAAGTAGTTAAATCATCAAGTTGTTTGTCAGATTCCTTAATCCTTCTTTGACTGTTTTGTCTATGAAGTTGCTACATTAGTGCCAAACGTTGTTAAATACAGGAAAGCTTATAATAACACATCTATGCTGTAATGTAAGACGATTAGGTCAGAGGCAAGCAGACGGCTTAATATATTCTTAGCATTAAACCCACTTTTCAATCCCAAGGCTTTTGAGTTGCTAAAGTGGATGTTGGAGACCGACCAGCTTTCAACTTCATAATTATACCTACAGGCAAAAGCGGCAACCTAACCTCCGTGGCTTTGAAGTGCGTGAGGAATCTGGAGCGCATAGCTACTGAGCATTCAGCCATCACTTACAAAGGCTCCTTGTGACAGGTGCTTTTAAAGCTACACAGTTTTGCAAGTATTTTGATATGCTAAGCATATCAAAATAAGATCCCAACTGGCAAAGATCCCAACTGGCAAACTGCGGTTCTCTGGGATGTTTCGGACCAATAGTGAGATGCAGGAACTGTGCACTCTCTGGTGGGGATCCCTTCCTGTTGGCCTCTCTGGCACTATCTCACTAGGTGTGATGGCTCTGTACCCTTACTTATTGATTCTTTTTATTTCTATGGACTTGTAAGCGTACACATACAACAAATATAACATTAACATATAGTTACTGACTCAATAATCTGTCATCTTAAATATATACTTTATACTAAGCAAAATGTAAGATCTTCCTTTCAGAACTATTCAATAAAAAAAAACACACTTTTGAATTACTTTGATTGTTTTTACATTTAAACTTTTACCTCAGCAGAAATGAAAATAAGAGACAGATCAACATCTGTTAATGTGGATTTTCTGTGGTAATGTTTCAAGAACAGCTTTTAGTTTGAAGAATGGCATGAGAACACGAGCTTAGGAGAAGTGAATTCAGTTCTAAAAAGTTTGAGAGACACCCATATGGTCATTATTATATAATTCTTGCTGCTGGCAACTGACGGACTCAAACACACACCACCAACAACATAAATCTCGTCATCAATTCATCCCATAAAAACTAAAAAAAGCATTTTTCGTCATGGCAATAGCTCAAAAGAGTAGTTTCCAAAATTAGAAACATAACACAGTGTAACAGACTACATTTGACAACTGAATTGAAATCACTCGTAGCTCAAAACCAGTTACAAGCATTTTGATTTGGCTCTCAGCTTTGCTCAGTCTTTTTATTCCTTAACTCAAGATCTTCAAAGTAATTAGAAGTCCTTTTTTAGTTTTGATATCTTTCAAAACAACTGCGAAGGATAAAATGACTTGTAGAACAATGCCTGTATAATTTACTTTCTGTGTCTGACATTTAGAATGTTTTCATATTCCTCTGTTTCGTGCATGATTTTTTGGGTCAGCAGGCTGGGCATGCACAACATCAAAGAATTTAAATATTCAAAGAATCTGAATAAAAGCTCTTTAAGAGAGCATTGCAACATCTTAGAAATGTTCAATCTCAATAGTGGAGTAATGATTTAAAATAAAGATACATTTTAGATCAAAAAAGGTTTTCTGGACTAATATTGCTTGCAGCATTGTCATTAAGCATTATGTTTTGCGTCTTGTTTTATGCAAAGTATGTCGAGTAGCAAAAAAAATAAAATAAAAAAAAGACATTTGGCTCCACTCAAATTCTAACACAGCAGTAGTGTATATTCCTGGCATCCCCGCCATTGTACAACACTTCATTTCACATTGTTTTCCCTTATTTTGTCCTAGACTACAGCACAACAGAGCAGCAGATTTAAGATGGTCTAAGCCAAACAATATTGAGGGTCAGGGAATAAAACAAAATATTACCTTAAAGTATTATATGCAAAAAATGGTAGATGAGGTAATGGAGAGCTGCCATATAACTTATGAAATAAACTGACTTGACTGAGTGAGTGTTACCTACAGAACAACAGATATGTGTGGTTTTTAAGAAACAATATTTAATTTTGTTTGATGTGTTTCAATTATTGACAATCTCTTTCTAAAAAGATTAATGGACGAAAGTTTCAGTCCGTAGTTGCAATGGATTTTAAGGGTGTATTAAGCTAAAGATGGCCTAAAGCAAAAGCTTTAGGAATAATACAAATTTGAACCAATTACCTCTCAGTCCACAATGTTTTCTGTTGATTTATCATATAAATTCTCAATAAAAAACTTTTACTTGTTAAGTTGTGAAAAAAAAAAAAAAAAGATAAAAAAATTTACTTCTGTTGTATTAAAATACCAAGGAACTCTGACAAAAAAGGTCAGGCAAATCAACAAGATTAGAAAAACAACAACGGCGGAAATATTATTATAAGCCAAAAAGAAAACAGCAAAATGATGATTAAAACATAACATATAGATTAAAACGCACAAAACAAAAGTGTTAAGTTTAATACTAGTTAATTGAAAATAAGATATTTACACAAGCAAAGCGAAAAAAGACTGCAAACAGCATATTGAAACATATTTATAAAGTATATTTGGCTTACTGTCATGTGAAACAAAGCAGCTGTCATCACAGCTAATCTGCTTTTGGTTTATATGGCTTTGGCTGTTTTTATTTAGCAGATGTAACAGAGGATCACGTCTTGTTATTGTTGCTATCCCTGCTGACTGCCAGTGTGTGTTGCTGACGGCATCTATGTACGCTCACCCTCAGAGTACATTATGGCATGAGAATCAACAGAGCCCGCCGACACGCATCAGCAGGTACCATGACCTCAGTTTTGCAGGTCAACAACCTCTCACTGCTTCTGAGGATATTGTCAAGTGGACAATAACGGTAAACTCCCTTCGGATAATCTGTCTTGATGATACAATAAATACGGGTAATCTGGCAGTGATGAGTTTTGTTATCTTGGGTACAAGTAGTAATGGATGTGTCTACAGAGTGATGTTAATTAAAGACCCTTCCCACAAAATTTTCACTTAAATTCACTTTATGTTTGTCTCTTAATGTTAAAACCATTAAAATGGTCAGTTCTTGTAGAACGTGTTCTAATAGCTCCCATGGTGGTGCCCCGCAGGTTTTTAGGATGGATTTATTTCCTGTACTGTAAATGTACCTGATGGCTATCGGTGAAAAAAAAAGCATTTATGTTTGATTATATTTATTATGGCTGAACTGATGAAATTTTGATTTTCCTGTAAACATGTCAAGCCAAAGACTACGAAAGTAAATCTTGTGACTCAGCTCAATATAGGAGAACAAACAGAGATCGATATAAGAAGCAAGGAATTTAAATAAAGCTGGAGAACAGAGCTGTGCAGCTGCAACGCCAATGTCAGATACAGTGGAAATGAAGAGGATCAGGGCATTTTGAACTGTAGGTTTATTAGGTTAGTACATATTGATCTATAGCTCTGTTTTTTGTTTTTTTTGACATAATAATTTTAGACAGCCAGAACTCACAAGTGTGTTCACATTGGTGTCATCGTGTTAGACCATGTACTGTATGGGTAACTTAAAGCTGAGTGTTCGGTTACAACGCAGTTTCTGTGGCTCCTGATTTGGGGGCTGGTAAGTTAGACAAAGTAGTGCAAAGAGGAAGTACCGAACGCTAATTTTAGGCTGCAACTCATGCAATTCGTAGTACTGCTTTTTCCTCACTTCTACTTCCTACTTTTCTTTGTCTAAGGTACACCGTGTACTTGTTGCTGTCATGCATAAGGTCAAATAGCTTTGCTAATGTCAATCACCTTTGTTTCTGTTTTTTTTCGAATGTTTATCATTTCTGAAAATCTTGTTTTTTAGACAATCGGGCTTTCCTTGTTTTCTTGAAACCAAATGCACTAAAGTAAGCTTTGGGGTTTGAAGATTAGCCTATGTAAATTCTGGATTATTCTTTCTTTTAATGTGTTCATTATCACTAGAGAGCTGAATCCAGTCCCTGAGGGTAGCCCTCGGACACATGTAAGATGTGTCCAACATATCTAATATGCATTGCTAAAATTTGCATTTCAGCATGCAGTTTAGTTCTCCAGAATCCTAATGTCATAAAGATCTAATTTTTTTATTTAGGTTGCAGGAAACCGGCCCTTGGGAGCTTGACTGTCACACCTGTCCAATTTAGATTCAGTAGGTAGGAAGATGAGCACTTTGATTGGGCCAGTTTAAAACTTTTGCTTTGTTTGTTGTTGTTTTTTTTAAAGTCATTAAAAGGTAGAATTTTTGTTGTGCTTTAGATCATTGTCAGAAATGAAATAAGGTTATTCATAGTTTTAGTTATGATTTAGCAGGTGTTTAATATTTTTCTTACTTTTGTAAGGTTTATGTGAATAGCTTTTTTTTAATCAAATGTAATTGTTATTTAAAAACATCTTTTAGATATGTTTATTGGTTATTGTAGTAAGCCATTAAAACGAGTTTGTTTCGAAACATTCAAGTGTGACAAAAATTCAAAGATAAGACGTGTATAATGTGGCAAACATTTGATGGCATAATGCATAATTACACATTATGAGATTGTCATTAAATGAAAATTCAAATATCCAGAAAATGATCATAAAAAACACACATCCCTTGAACATGACTTCATGAATTATCTCCTCCCTCTGGCTGCAGATTTAGCTCCTTGTGAGCAGATGTTGGGTGCCAGCTGTTAGCTGTTCTCATATATACCTTCCCCACAGAGCTCGTTGTTGCAGCTCAGTGTCATGAGATTGCAATTCATGAACGCTACCTCCAGAACACTCTGAGGAAATCGTTCACACAAGTGTTGCTACTTTGAGTCGAGTGCATATATTATATCCTGAAAGAGGACTGTAACTTATTATTCTATTATTATTGTCTGTTTGAATTTGCAAATCAGTCTAAATGAACAAGTTTTATTGCTCTTTATTTTCACATTGTTTCAAAGTTAAAATCTAATAATCATAGAATCCATTGCATCTAATTATTAAACTTCAATTTGCTGTTTTCAAACTGTTGAGCAAAGATTGTTGGATATGTTAGTCAGTCAATAATTGAGACTAAAAAAACTCCATCCAAATGTGAAAACCTGTGGAGGGCATGTGTTAAAAAGCACATATATGGAGCATAACTTTTCTGCAGAACAACTTACCTAAACATACTGCAGTGCATGGCCACAGTTATAAAATAATGGTTCATAACAAAGAACATGTGTGCATTAGAGGGACTTTCAATATAATGCACAAACAGATTATGGAGTCGACATAACTGTAAGAACCAGTAACTCAGACTGGTGCAGTTACAAAGCATTGTAGTTCAAATTTTAAAATGTAACAGAATACATTGATTACTATTAAAAAGGGACATAAATAGTACTTACTCTATACAGGCATGCTCAGCGATTTCTTTGCTATAACTGTTGCGCATATCATCTTAATTACTTTAAATGCATTTTTTTCATGTGGACTGTCTATAATCATTGCATTTTCAGCAACATTCTGAGGCAATAAGCTATAATGACTATAAAGACACAAAGTTTGGCTATTAAACTGTCAGCTTAAACTAATTACAAACAAACTTAAAGTGTACACTTTACCTCACATGTTGTTCCCAGGCTACTATTGCTTTGCTAATATTTTATCCAGTAAGTATAAACATGTGTGCTAACAGATCCTTTGCAAAACATTGGTCTAAGTAAATAAACTCCGGAAGGTTTTGAAAAGCCATGCTACTGCTGTATGCCGGTTCTGTCAGAACATTTCAGCAACACACCACATAAATACGTAGGCTCTGAAGTTTAGATGTTTCTGTTGGAATCCTTTTTTTATTTCCTTTGAGCTACTCCTCCCTGCAGGCTCTAACTACCCTGGAGTGCCAGGAGACCACGCTATGATATGTGGCTCCCATGTGATTTGGGATTACAAGAATCTAATTTGCACAAAGAGAAATCATCCTGCGGTCTCTGCTGGCCAAGGCAAACAAACTGAAGTCATTATATAGAACCTTGCTGCAATCTTTCTTTTTCTTGGTCTGTCTTACTTTGGTCTGTGGATGGTGAGACAGAGGTGTAGCTCAGGCACTCCTGGAAGAAGCAGTGGAAGCCCTTTGGTTGTGCCCCAAGAAGATCAATACTGCCTTGTGAGAAAAAGGGTTAACACAAATCCAGCTCATGCATCAGATGCCTTGGCCTTTTATCCTCCCTATTTCTATCACACTAATCATCTCTCCCCATTACAACAACCCCAGACAGGAGTTGGGCCTTTTCTGCGGTTGGCCAGAGTACCATGATTGATCCTAATCAGAACTGACCATATTACAAATTAGATACTTCAAAAGATTTCTGACAGGACTCACAGGATGGCTTTGGGATTAACATATGTTTCCTTACTGGATTCGATATACTGGTGGTGTAAGACTGATAACATGCTTGTGTGAGCATTTTATTGTTATAAATCAGATAAGATACAATGACAATACACATTCAGCAAATCAAAGACTAAACTAAAAAATATATAGTGCATCACATTATAAGCATTAATAATAACCCTGGTTTTCCTTTTACCATTGATCCTGTTAATGGGTGTGGAATACAGAATTTATTGGAAAGTGAACATTGTGTCCTCCAACGTGACATTTTCTTGGTCCAAACTGTAATAAAGTGATAAGTGAGTCAGAATACATGAAAGGCTTCATGTTTTATGTACATTTCTATGTGCATTGGCCAGCATCTGTTTAAAGTTATCTAAAGAGGGAGCAGTTATGGACATAGTGTGCAACAAAGTCTCTTTTAGGGTTCTACCACTAAATGTAGCAATTTGGGTGTGAGTAAAGCTGATGTAGAGGAAGTTCTCTCCTGGGTCAATGAAAAAAATGAGGACTAACTCAAAGAGATGTCATTGTGCCGCGATGAATGTTTCATCCTGTAAATTTTTGTCTGCCCCTTCTTTCAATTAGTGGGAAATCCAAGAGCCTGGGAAAAGTTTAACTTAGCAAAAAATGTCATCATATTCCTATAAACAGATTTGCAAACCTTACTACCTTTAATTATAAAATCTTATCTACAATGTGCTTGCCCATATCATACTGATAATAGAAGACCAACAGAGTAAATTAATTCATGTTATGTGGAAACTATTGGCTGTGAGTGTGGCTCTATGTAGTGCACGGACCTAAATAAACTCCGAAATGGATGATATCATATTATTCATCTTACTTCACCGTTTTGCATAATCTATATTTGAATGTTTATTAAAATTTTTTTTCCTGCGTCTGGCAAGTGAAAAACAAAACACAGAGTTTTAGATATTGCTGTCAAGATTTTTTTGACTGCTTGTTGGCCTCCAAAACCCCCATATGAAAGGATTTCTTTCTTTTTGCCTGGTTCAAATTTAGAGCTTAGAAAGAACCAGTTTATTGTTGCCACAGCGAATAACTACTTCTTTGTGTGTAAATTGATAGGAAAATGATGAACTGAGCTATGTAAGCAGCACCACCAGTTTAGGACTATAACTGGTTTGTTGAGAAAAAAAAATTGAAGTATGTAGTATTTGAAAAGACTAATTTAGATGTAGATGTATCAACACAAATTATATTGAAATAACCATATCAGGCAACAAAAGGGCACTAAGGATCCCTAAGCTGATCACTGCCAAAACCAGTAACAATGGGCTTCGAAACTGTTGAAATAGTAGAAGGTACTCTCTGTTTTAATGAATTTAATTTTCCTTCCTTTTCGTTTCTGAGGTGGATGTTCGGGTGTGTGTGCCACGTGTTACCTGACGATTCCATGGCATCATTCTGCACTGTGGAAAGAAGGGAATATGCAAGAGGTAGTGTGAAGTCCTCCGATGGCTGCAGCTTCCTTTGTCCACAGCAGTCTGACACAAAGCAAAAAATGTTTCAGGGATGATTTGGAAAGCCACAATTTTGAAATGTTGACAGAGCTTTTAAACTTTCAAGATTTCAAAACACATCAACCATCTGTGGAATGTGATGGAGAGACAAGCGGACACAATTTAATGGGTTGCAGTACACAATGCATCGTCATGGGTCCTTAAAAGCTCAGTACTACTTTGGCAGAAAAAGACACACTATTACACTATTATGTCAAAATGTTATATCTCATGTGTGGATAATTGTATAACATTACAGTAGCAAGGTTATTCTTTCATAAACGTAGAAACGGATAGCCCTTCAAATATCAAGACAAGTAATCTTAATTTGATTTTAGTAGAAATGTAAAATTTCTTCTGTAAAAGTGCTTGTGTCTTGACGAAAAAACATGCCACATTGTTCTGCAGATTTGAGCCCCACAGAGATAGAGTGCAGTTCCTCCCTCTTCAATGAGAAATCTACATCGCTGTTCCAGGAACCAGCCTATTCATCACTGGACTCACCACTCTACCGCTCCTGTTTCGATGGTTATTTGGTTTTCAGATACACTCTTTAGGTTTGAGCAACAATTGTTGTCAGACTTTATGTTTGTCAAACTTTATGTTTAGACAGAAACTAGAACCTGTAGCTTTGATGTAGCTTTGGTGTAGCTTTGCTCTTTGATTGAAAATAGAGAGCAATGGTTTTCTTGGTTTTAAAATGACAAATAGTAATAGTTATAAAAATAAAATAAAATAAAAAGAGATGCTATGCTAATCTGTTTTTTTATGAGTTATGCTTTATATTCTCACACATGCCTTTTTTCTTACCACTCCTAATACTTACAGTGGTGGGAAGATAAACATGGACAGTGGTCCAACCTAGCAGAGTTTTTTCTATAATATCTCTGACTGTTGATGTGGAAATATTTGGGAAAGTAGCTTCTTAACTGTTTTATTTATTTATTTTTGAACATCTTCCAAGTTTGAAAAACGTGTTATTTTCTCTGTTTTATTTTTAAGAGTGGCTAATTGTAACTGGCTGGTATATAATATAACAGTTATATCACAGAGGAACATAAAGTTACCCATTACAACCCAGGTGTTCGTTGGATGATCCAATTATTCTACTTTAAAAAAACAAAAAAGGTCTACATTTCAAATTTTTTTTAAATTATCATTATTATTATTATCATTAGTAGTAAAAATAATAGTAGATGTAGAAATAGTATACTTTTTTCAATAAGATCATTTTTTATATATTATTTTATCCAGCTGCAGTAAAAAAAGATACAAATTTTAACCCGTTCTAAACAAATGAATGCAAAGTATGTTATAGCCCGCCACACCTGTGAAATGAACTGTTCAACTGCATACAAGTGCACCTTATGAATTATGTCTCATACAGTACCTTTCCGGCGTTAATGACAAAAACTATGTGAACCGAACTCGTTCATAACTGTCTGTATCAAGAGCTCATAGCACATAGAGCTGTCTTCACCGTCCTGTGAAACTTCCGGTTTACAGATAATATTTCCCGTGCACTGTTTCCTGCAGACCTAGTAGCATGTTCCCTGCCCCACCCTCATCTCTATTGTGGCCTTTACCCTCTCTACACCCAAATCCAACAGTTCCTGTCTGTGTTGAACAGACAGGATCTGGCATAATACGCATAGGAAGTAAATGCTGCAACAGATGTAGCTGGGTCAAAGTGGGGAGCAGAAGACAGAAGCGTTTTTTGTGCAACGTACAAAGAATTTGTGAATTGAATGGAAAAAAAAAAGTCATAACATTTGTAAATAAATAAATATGTAGTCGTGTGCAGCCTCAATTACTGTGGTCCCAAATAACCTCAAGTCTAACAAGCTTTCTTGAGCCCGCTTTTACATTATTTAAGTCAAAAAATATACATGTTTTTTAAAAGATAAAATAAAAAAATCATCATTTTAATTCTACTTAACAATTACACTCCATGTTGGTCTATTCCACAAAATGCCATAAAAGTAAAATGGTTTTGTATGGAAAATGCAAACCGCTACAATAGTTCTGTAAGCATTAATACCTTTAAAACAGAAAAACATGTTACAGACATAACGGTATTCAAATGCTACATATTTCATTTCAATCTGTCCAACTAGTTAGATAAGACAATTTTAGTCCGAATGGGACTGATAACCCCTCTGGGATTTCACTTTAGCATCAGGCTTTATAGACTCTGAGTGACTAATTAAAAGTATTTTATGCTTGACCACGAGTCAGAACAACCAAGCTTTCAGAAAATACAAACAAACTGAAAAAAAATACAATTTCCACCGGCCGTAACATCCGTGCATAATATTTGCCCATCAGATATATTCATTAATCAAATTTGGGCTTGTGCTGCCAGTGTGGGGAAGACCATTCAAAGCCGCAAGATTCATGCTTAGCAATGCGGATGTTGTGATGAGCGACATTTCACAGTGGAAAGCTTAAACTGAAGGACTTTTAAAGCCTGGGGGGGGGCGTCTTGGGCAAAAGCAATTAGCTTATCACCAGATGCAAAAGGGCTGTACTAGGGAGCATAACACAGTAAGTCTATAATTCATTTTAAGCATAAGAGGGATTTTGCTCTTCTCCTGTTTTGTGAGCCACTAAAATCTCATCTGAAGACAAAAAAAGAAAGGTTTATTTCAGAAGCTAAAAAATGAACGACCAACTACTTCTGGCTTGAAAGTGTAACGTATTGGATCAGGATAATAGGGATAGGATGCTTAAATTTATGTTAGGTTTTTAAAGTCATGATAATAATAATAATAATAGAATAGAATAGAACAAAATAGAATAGAATAGAATAGAATAGAATAGAATAGAATAGAATAGAATAGAATAAATATATTGTGCATATTATAATGTGTATTCTGCACGGCCTCACAGTTGGGAGATTCATATATAGGAGCAGCAAAATGACTGTAATTAAATCATGTAGATTCATACAAATCTAAAAATATAAAGAATAAACAAAAGAATAACATACTTTCTTATTTGTTGGGACTTCATGCTGCTGCAATTAAAGATCCTCTTCTCACATCCTGACCAGAAATGCAAAATAAATGTGGAAGCATTTCTTTTATTTACTCATCGTGAAGTATGAATTTAGTTAGTGTGTGTGTTTAGCTGCAGGGCATCCCTCAGGACGGACAGCTTTACGGATCCACCATTAGCCACCACTCTGCATCACTACACTTATTGCTGTAATTGGTGTTTACCCAAGTAGTAAGAAGATGGAAGTTTACTTGGGTGTTTTGTTCTTTCATGAATAAATTAAAATAAAACTATTTCTTCTTTTTGTTACTAAAACGTACAAAAGAGCTGGTGTTTGTTAATCACGTTGTATTTGCACATCCCAGAGCAAAGAAACCTCAATACTACAGAAGCTTCCAGCTTCAAAAGTCAAAATTTAACCTTTGTTCTGTGTATATAGCTTTGAATGCAATCAATGTATTTGCAGCCTCCTACTGGCACAAATCATGCAGAGAGGAAAGGACAGAAACAGACCAAAAATTCCTCAACAAACAAAACTTGAAAACATGTTTTTTTTAATTAAGGTAAGTAATTATGTTCAAAACCAAAGTG
>JAVLVB010000835.1:428478-467384 GCA_032876305.1 Orestias chungarensis
CAAGAATCAGTTTATTTATATAGCGCCAATTTACAACAGGTGTCGTCTCAAGGCACTTTACAAAAAATCAATTAAAATCAAGGATACATTCTAACAAATCAATTTGAAAAAGTTTCCAATCTAAGGAACCCCAGCAGATTGCATCGAGTCATTGACTTGCAGCATTCACTCCTCTGGAATCAGCATGCAGAAACAATGTGTTAATTGGAAAAATTCCCTCATATCCCGACTGCGACTGACAGTGACCTTTATAGTATTATAGGCCCATTCAGATCTCATGATCATCAACTCACCTTTAAGAATCCAGCCTATTAACTGCATTTGTCCATCAGAGAAACAAAAGACTATCGTCTCACCTTGTTGAGAACAGTACAATTTGTTTTATATATCATTAACCTTTTCAATAGTCACATAGCAAATGTCACTGGCCAAATGTTCGCAGTAATACCAGAAACAAAATCAATACCGAACTTTTTTTCCCCTCCCATTCAAAACTGCAATAACAACTTGGAGTATTCAGAAACTGATGAACTATTAATTGATGCTACACAATTAATGCTTGATTTTTCTAGTTAAATTGTACAAAATTTGTGTAAGTAATCTATAGTATTTGACATGGACATATTTGGTGTAACTCTGTTGACCCATGTGAATTTCACAAGCACTTTAGCCGTAATTAAAATTTTACGCACAAGAATAATTTTTTTTTCTTCCATATTGCAAAACCAACCAGGCATTGCTTCAATTGGAAGGATGCCCAAGAAATCAATGATTGAAATTTCCTAATTCTGCTAAGCCCAAAATCCTTCATACTCATGCTAAGATGTGCCCCGGGGCAAACTCAAGGGTATTATGGTCTACAATTTCTCAGTAATCAGTAATTGTTAACAAGCTTTTTGTTTGTCTCCGGCGGTATTTTCAGCCTCCCTCTTCTGCGACAAACCCTTGTTGCTGTAAACCGTTTTGTGAGAACTTTGGTTGTGTGTTTCTGATAATAGTCCAGCTGGAAGAGCCAAGTCTCCCCAAGGCGAAGAGTTTCTGCTAACTGCCTAATGTTTTCCACCGAGATCTTAATGTACTCCAGATCTGATTCCCAAAGAGAATCTGATGATGGAACTAAACATCAGTGATGCCAAGGAAGCTTTGTAACCACAGAAAAAAAAAATGTATTTGAATCTCAAATCCCAAATGGAGACAGATAACAACTCTATGAGAAATGTTTGATTGATATTGGCGTGATGAATAGAATAAACAATTTTGCAGGGTTTAACATCTTTTAATGCCTATTTTGTTCCCATAAACACAATACATTTGAAAAAAGCATGCAGTTGGGTAAGGTACTGTACACTATAACCATGGGTCCTTTGCTGTAGTAGCATAGTTGTTTGCTCACACTACTCTGTAAACTGTAATCATTTGATTAGCTAAGTCTAACTGTGCTCACTAGAAATTGTGAAGCTAGTAGGCCAGGCTGAGCTATTTATTGTGCAGAGCTGCAAACTGTCAGCTATTCATAGATCTGGTCAGTCACTTTTCTAGCATCTACTAAAAATAAATATGGAAAAAAAAGTTATAAAATAAAGATGAACAAACAAAAGTTATCGATTGCATAAATGTGATTTATAGCGTATCTCAAAAGAACTCCTGAAAGGGTTTCAATATCCTATACTATTTTTTTCCTGTTTCTGACTGTCAATAGGTTTTTTTATGTTTGTTTCTTTTGTTTTTGTTTTTATTTGTTTTTTGTTGATAATATGTCCACTCTGTCACTTTCTGTCCCTGAACCATTTCCTTATGTCAGCCAAAAGGAAGCCCACCCACTCGTCTTTCAGCAGTTGAAAATAACATTTCCAGATTGTCCCCCGCTTAAGATACAATTACCAGAGCAGCCCTGGCTGTCAGTGGAAGTGTTCATCTGACCTCCAAAAACTCTGCCAGGTTCCTCTGTGACGCTGGTTTCTCATCACAACAGCTACACAAACTCTGAACAGGAAGAGAGAGAAAAAAAAAAAAAAAAACGTGCCTACCACTCAAATCTGTTTGGTAAGTACCCAGACCTGAGGTACTAGCCATCCCCATAATACAGCAGAAAAAGTACAAGTACAGTGCTGGTTAGGGTGTACTCTTTTTAGTTAATTCTACAATTTTCTTTTTTTTTATTAAGTGTTAGGTTACGTTTTTTTTTATTATTATTATATTTTTTTTAACTGATTACAACTTGACAGATTAAAAATCCATTGGGACATTTTCAGAAAATAAGCTCTTCTAAAAGAGGGTTTTGTTGTTTTTTTACTTTTTTGACACAAGATTTGTGGGTTGATGCATTAGTGTGAATTCGCAACACACCCCTAAGCCGCACATAAAAACACTTGAGAAAAAACTGAATTCAAACATTTGTGCTCCAGTAAATTGTTTCCTACTTTTACCGTTGTACACATAGGGCCTACTAAATTGGGTGTTAGTATCTTTCTTCTGAATCTAGCCAGCTCTTGATATTACATGCACAGTAGTTGGAGTTATAGATATTTGAAACCCTTCAAAAATTGAGCTGGTGGAAGATAAGGATGGGTAGTCTTGCATGTGCGCTATTTTAGGAAAGCGAACAGCACTAATAAAATGTTGCTTTAATTTGATTGCTGCTTCATGCAGAATGTCACTTCTGCTACTAATACAAATAATTAATGACCACTCAAAGGCTAAAAAAAAATAGCTTAAAATAGTCAAATCACATCATCTACTAACTGTTGTTGTTTTTGCAGACACTTTTAAATTGGAGCTTTGGGCTCATGAATTACCTGTGCCTTAACCTATGGGACCTGAGCTAAACCAGTGACGCAATTACATCTGGAACAATAGTGATACTTATAGTAAGGTATTCATCTGATGCACTTAATCCTAATATGACATATTTAATGGGTGTAACGTGAGTGTTTCTCTCCAAATGAATGTATTAAAAGGTTTAATTGACTTATGTGACAAAATACTGTAGCAATGAAGAAACTGTTGAGACAAAAAAGGAAATGGATGCAGGTATGACCATTTTCCAAAGGCAGACAGAACAGGATTTGTTATCTGACTGATCAGAGGGAAGGCTACGCTCTGATGTTTCACTTTCTATTTTTTCATAACCAGCATAACTTGTTACTGGGAATATAATAGTGTATTCAGTTTCCCACATTACAAACTGTATTTTAACTGTTCAGCATGAGTTGTAGTAAAGCTCTCTTTTGGAAATGTCATAAAAATTTGTAAAAATCTGAACCGACCTCCCAAACTTTTACCTTTAGATTATTCACTTCAAACTATTTTAAAATATATATTTAGAAAATATTTTTAATACTTTAGGTTCTGGTCTAAAAATAAGAGAATGCTGTTTATATTATATTTGTTTACATGTTAGAGTTATTTAGTGGCGGTATTCCTGATAAGTTTACTCCATCGTAAAGCTGATCAACAACTGAACGTCTCAAGAATGGACATCCTGAACGCTCTCTACTTCAGACTGACAACAAAGACCCGAGAGCTTCATCGTCACAAGAAGTCATTACGGCCACACCTACAGATTTTCTTTGCCATATTCACTCATGCCATGAATCATCTAATTGAATCGTAAAAAGCTGAAGAAAACAGCATGAAGCATGCGGCATGGATTAAAGCAACTGCTGGATGTGAATCACCAGCTGAAGTGGGTGAGCTTTTTCATTTAAAGTCACGAACCTACAGGTGCGCTCTCATTCATGCGTGTGGCGGCTGAAGTGAATCTTGCACACACCCCTCCACTCTTAGGTGTCGGTTGGTATCTTTCTACCGCCTTTCGTTTGAGTGCTGGAGTCGAGGCTTATCTCACACTTCTCTCAACACATGATAGCAAATACTTCCAGCCAGACGCCATATGTGTTTCCACTGAATGAAACCTTGTAACACAGAGAGCCCATGATCGCTGGCAGCTCAGAGCACGGAGGGAATGGGCCAAAATTACTGACGTACTAAACAGACATACTATTTATACCAAGGACTTTTCCTGATCACATGACGGTACTTGAGAAAATACAGTTGATAAATAAAGTCTGGACCTTGCCGTGTCGAGGGGGATCCTATTTTATAGCGTTAGCTGGGATGTAGGAATACTTTCCGCAAAGGTCCTTTTAGTGTGTGAACTGAATTTCCAAAAAAGATTAGTCGTGAGCTCAACCGTCTGTGATAAAATATTGTTCTCTAGAAATTCAGAGGCTGCCACTCTTTTTATGTTCTATTTTTACAGCTTACATCAATAACTTAGCTGGATCATAAACATTTTTAGGATTTTTTTTCTTCCAAACATGAAAACGTGGCACAAGCCTTTAAATTTCTCTGTTTGATGGAAGCATTTTACCTTTGACTTTCAATAAACTTTCCTGTTTAGTGTTTGGTCCCTGGCTTATTATTTATTGAACTATTAGCTGATAGATATTACTATTGTTTTTTGCATTAAGTAAACATTTTCTAATTGTAAAGATATGAATCTTACTTTTTGTGATTCCAAATTAATTTTGTGTTTACTTGTTGGGTTTTTACTTTTCTTTATTCAAGGGATTATGCAGAGATGAAATGTAATAAAATAATAAAATAAAAATGCATACTTATCTTCTCTACTACCTTTGACAATTTACTATTATAACCTTTGTCAATCATAATTCATACCTTGCATGATTTTAACAGTCTCCATTTATTGTTTTCATATGATTCAGGGCGGGAGTGGGTATAATTTCTTTGATTTTAGACAAAACATGGTACACAGTTTTCTTGTTCTTAAATTGATTCAGAGATTTGGTTGAAGATGAAGATGACTTAGCCCTTTTTTCTTTTTCTCTCATCTTTATTGCTTTTTGCCTGGTTGCCATGCCCACGTGGATACACAGAGAGCAGAGGGTTAGATAAAGGCAAGCTCTGCTTTTCTCATCTTTTCACTAAAGGGGAAGCTATAAGAGCCAAATGACAAAAGAGAAACAATTAAAGATTCCCCGGGAAGAGCAGACATTCAGCAGAAAGCATGAAAACAAGCACAGCTCTCGCTCTACCTCTTTTAAAGTGCATAATCTTTTGAATATCTCCATTAGAGAAAGGGCAAGGAGCGCAGCATAATTCCTCGTTCTGCTCTCTAACTGTCTCCAAAAAGGATACAATAACACCTGCAAAAAAAAAAAAAAAACACTCTGAAAAGAACCACAACAAATTAGAAAATGATTTTCTTTTCTGCTTTTTTTTCACCCAAAATATAATTAAGACAAAGACTGATTTACAAGTAATATCCAAGGATGGCCGCAATTAGCAGACACTCTATTCTAGGAGCAGACAGAGAACATTGGCTACCTTGTGAGTACATGCGGTGCCATCTGTGCGCTAAAGACAATCAGACCCACATAGGGCCAGCGGCTATTAACCTGTTAAGGCTATCAGATGAGCTCCACAGAAAACCACATTCTCACTTTAGATCAAATAAAGAGAATAAGAAGTTAAAATTTTAACATTGCAGGAAAGCATTTAAATATTCTAAGAACATCAAACATTTATGTTAGTTTTATTCAACTTTGGAATAAGTGGTGTCACCTTCTGTGTTAAAAAAGCAATTAGATGTTACTGGAAAACGCTTTAATTTGAAACATTTGTGTTGACACATTTTATCACATTACACATGCAGTCTTTCTTTTTAAAGCACTTTGTTGAAATTGCCATTAGTTCATTTAAGCCATTGATTAAATTAGTTTAAGTCTTCTGTCTTCAATATGTCAACAGAAGTTTGAATAAGATTAGGGATTTAAAGATGTGTATTTGTCCAGAGCAATAAAACAGAGCAGGAAAAATTGACTGCAAAACAAATATGTGTCAAATATTGTATAACAGACAGGTTGTGGAGCTCTTTCTAATTTAATTCATTGTTTGGATCTGATTCTCATGGTCCAGCTTATTCAGGATTGTTTGTGGCTAGTGAAATTGAGCAAAAGTAATTTTGTTTGCCGCGGTTAATTTATGATTCCCCAACGTAGATGATTTAGAAAAACGTTTTCATACAATTAGCATTTCTAAGCAGTTGTTTTTATTAGTTTCAGGTTACTTCTGTTTTACATTAAAATTTGTTTCATTTGAAAGTGTAAATGTTACAAAGAAACAATTGTCTTTTTTTTAGTACTGTGAGTGAATCATAGCCAGAGGTTCTGTGTTTGTGGACTTCCTGTAATTAGAATCCTTTGGGCAACCACAGTCCCAGCTCAGATGCAAGTAAAGTATTTATATAATAAAGCTGGGTCTGATAGTCATATGATTTGCCAATCTTTAATAAAAACAATGTTCATAGTTTTTGTTTGTCCATTAGAAGAAAAAAAAGATTTATAGCTGAATATGTTCTCTTTATGTTGTATTATACCTGCAGCGGGTTTAAAAAAAAAGATTAAAAAAAACTGCTTTCTCATTGTAACATGGTTTTCTTGTTATGTGATATTTGTGTCTTGGGGGCCAGTTACACTAGTAGGTATCGTAAACCTTTAAACACGAGAACTACCAAAGGGGAGAAAGAAGGATTGTATCAGCTCAGGTCATGGGATTTTATCCAAGTCCTCGAAAATAGTCAAAGCAACTATTGAGACTAAAGGCACATAAGGTTTATCTAGTATTTTTAATGTTTGGGATATTTGGGACGATTTTCTGTCTTGGAGTAGAATAAAGTATAGACATCTTTATTTTATTTCCCCTATTGTATCTAAACATATTATATATCTTTCTTGTTCCTCTTTTATTTCATTTCTGTAAACAAACTTTTTCCCATGTTCTAAAACATATTTTCTATGTGTTTATTTTACTTGATATTTAAATATTTGTCATTTGCAGAAAAAAAAGCATTAATAAAAAATGTTTAAATCTGACTCAATGCTAATATTATTAAGCTCAATTTACCACATTTTATTTTGGTTTTTAGGATTTTAATGATTTCCGAATTAAAAATTTTGTTAATGTGAATTTCCTTAAGGAAAATAACCCTAAAAATGTTTAAATTTGGGTTAGGTTCATTAAAAGGAATTCAAAATTATACTTACTTGAATCACTTAAAATTATTTCTTGAAAATATATATATATATTTTGAACATCTTCTAAATCTTTATAGATTCCAGTTAACACAGCTTTCATTGGAATGCTTTACTTGTTATCTGGAAACATGTAGAACAAACGCTTCAGCCGCTGTGACAAGACACAGGGTCAATTCATCTTCTGCCTTGTCTAGTCATCTCACCATGCAGCTTTCTAATGTGAACTGAAGGGCCTGACAAGGTGGGTTAGGGGTGGAGGGATATCAAATGTTAAAGGTGGCTCAGAAATATTTTATTAAAAGCACAAATGTCATTTAAACACAATACAATGTGAGTTAAATATCAGATTTCTGAGTGTGAGTAAACGGATTACAAACTAGATTGCGAGAATATTCCACCTTTTAAACCATTACAGTGATTAGGGAGGGCTGTAGAATGTTTGTGTGATTAAAGGTTATTTAGCTTTATCACTACGTGGGTTAATATTCAAAACCTTAAGCCAGAAAAAAAATTATAATATTTGATGGGCATGAGGCAGCCTTGCAAGATGAGCTACAAATGTATCACACTCTGTTAGTGATCCCGGACCGCCAGTTGATGGAAACAAATTGTAAAAAAAATTTCCATCAAGTTAAACTTTATCCATAATCTCTTGAGTCTGAAGCATCTCATATCGCTGTGTAAATTTCACAAATTTGAAACATTACAGATAATGGCAACATGAGCCTAATATTACTTTGAATCCCAATTATGATAATCTTGCGGGGCAAATTCTGGGTTTTCTTTGTTTATTTTATAAAACTCTAATTTTCAAATTTATATCTATGCGTAACTTGTATTAAGCTGATGTCTGCCTTGGCCTTCCTTGGTTTTCTGGATAAACTTAAATAAAAGAAAACATAAATAAGAAGCGGAATTAGCAGAGCTCTTCTTGGACTGCCACCTTATCGTGGTGGAGGGGTTTGTGTGTCCCAAGGACCCTAGGAGCTATGTTGTCTGGGGCTTCATGCCCCTGGTAGGGTCACCAATGGCAACAGGCCCTTAGGGGACGGACCAGACAAGGGAGTAGTCCAAAAACCCCTATGGAGGCAAATATCATTGGAGCCCAGTTTCCCTGGACCAGAAGTGGGTCACCGGGGCCCCCCTCTGGAGCCAGGCCTGGAGTGGGGGCACAGCGGCGAGCGCCTGGTGGCTGGGCCTTCGCCCATGGGGCCCGATCGGGCTCAGCCCGAAAGGACGACAAGGGCCTCCCTTCTAGCAGACCCACCACCTGCAGTAGGGGCTGTAGGGGTCGGGTGACGTGTAAGTTGGGCGGCGTCCGGGGACGATCCTCGGCTTCAGAAGCAAGCCCTAGGGACATGGAATGTCACTTCTATGGCAGGGAAAGAACCTAAGGTTCTTCGTGAGGCTGAGCGGTTCCGACTAGATATAGTCAGACTCACCTCTATGCACATTCTGGGTTCTGGAACCAGTATCCTCGATAAGAGCTGGACCCTATTCCACTCTGGAGTTGCTCATGGTGAGAAGCGCCAGGCAGGAGTGGGCAAATTAATTGCCCCCCGGCTCTCCGCCTGTACTTTGGGGTTTACCCAGGTGAACAAAAGGGTAGCCTCCCTTCGCCTCTGGGTGGGGGGACGGGTCCTGACTGCTGTTTGTGCTTATGCACCTAGACACTGGATGGGGTATTAGATAATGCCCCTATCAGTGATTCTCTTGTTCTGCTGGGGGACTTCAACATTCATGTGGGCTGCGACAGTGTGACCTGAAGGGCGTGATTGGGAGGAACATCCCCCCTGATATGAACCTGAATGGTCGTTTGTTATTGGACTTCTGTGCTTGTCGCAGATTTTCCATAACGAACACCATGTTCAGTCATAAGAGTGTCCATATGCTCACCTGGTGTGGGGCACTCTAGGCCGCGGTTCGATGTTTGACTTTGTAGTCCTGTCGTCAGAATTGCGTCCGCATGTCTTGGACCCTCGGGTGAAGAGAGAGGCAGAACTGTCAACTGATCACCACCTGGTGGTGTGTTGGCTCAGATGGTGGGGGAGGCTTCCGTTCTAAACGTGTATTGAGGGTCTGCTGGGAGCGCCTGGCCAAGTCCCCTGTCCGAAAGAGCTTCAACTCCCATCTCCGAGAGAGCTTCAACCACGTCTCGGGGGAGGCAGGGGACATTGAGTCTGAATCGGCTCTGTTCTGCGCTTCCATTGTTGAGGCGGCTGACCGGAGTTGTGGCCGCAAGGCCGTTGGTGTCTGCCGTGGTGGTAATCCCAGAACTCGTTGGTGGACACCAGCAGAGAGGGATGCCGTCAAGGGCTTTTGGGCCTTTTTGGGTGTGGGACTCTGGAGGCAGCTGGTAGGTACCGGCAGGCCAAGCGGCATGCGGCTTCGGCGCTTGCCGAAGCAAAAACTTAAGCGTGGGAGGAGTTCGCAGAGGCCATGGTGAGAGACTATTGGACAGCTTCAAAGAGGTTCTGGTCCACGGTCCGTCGTCTCAGAAGGGGGAAGCAGTGCTCCACCAACACTGTGTATGGTGGAGATGGGGGGCTGCTGACCTCGACTAGGGACGTTGTGGGGCGGTGGCGGTAATACTTTGAAGACCTTCTCAATCCCACCGAGACTGAGGGGCCGGATGTGGGCTCTCCAATCACCGCAGCCGAGGTTACCGAGGTAGTCAAAAAGCTCCTCGGTGGCAGGGCCCCGGGGATGGATGAGATCCGCCCAGAGTCCCTCAGGGCTGTCTTGGCTGACACACCTACGCAGTACCGCATGGACATCGGGGGTGGTGCACTTGGACTGGTAGACTGGGGTGGTGGTTCCGCTCTTTAAGAAGGGGGACCGGAGGATGTGTTCCAACTATACAGGGATCACACTCTTCAGCCTCCCTGGTATGGTCCATTCAGGGGTACTACAGAGGAGGGCCCGCCGGATATTGGAATCCCGTCTGGCTCTACAACCTCTTCAGGGTCCTGAATGGGGCATGGGAGTTCGGCCAACCAGTCTACATCTGTTTTGTGGACTTGGAAAAGGCGTTCGACCGTGTTCCCCGGGGAATCTTGTGGGGGGTGCTCCGGGAGTATGGAGCTGTCCGGTGCCTGTAAGACCGGTGCCAGAGTTTGGTCCGCATTGCCGGCAGTAAGTCGAATCCGTTTACAGTGAGTGTTAGACTACGCCAAGGCTGCCCTTTGTCACCGGTTCTGTTCATAACTTTTATGGAAAGAAATTCTAGGCGCAGCCGAGGTGTTGAGTTGGTCCGGTTTGGTGGCCTCAGGGTTGCATCTCTGCTTTCTGCAGATGATGTGGTTCTGTTGGCTTCATCGGGCCAGGATCTCCAGCACTCACTGGAGCGATTTGCAACCGAGTGTGAAGCGGTCGGGATGCGAATTAGCACCTCTAAATCTGAGACAATGGTCCACAGCCGGAAAAGGGTGGAGTGCCCTCTTCGGGTCAGGAATGAGGTCCTGCACCAGGTGGAGGAGTTTAAGTATCTCAGGGTCTTGTTCATGAGTGAGGGAAGGATGGAGCGGGAGTTCGACTGGCGGATTGGTGCGGCATCTGCAGTAATGCGGACGCTGCACCGGTCCGTCGTGGTGTAGAGGGAGCTGAGCAAAAAGGCAAAGCTCTTGATTTACTGGTCAATCTACGTTCCCATCAGGACCGAAAGAACAAGATCGCGGATACAAGCGGTTCTCCCTTAGAGATAGGGTGAGAAGCTTGGTCATCCGGGAGGGGCTCAAAGTAGAGCCGCTGCACCTACGCATCGACAAGTGGGGTATTCCGGGAATGTCCCACCGGGAGGAGACCCCAGGGTAGACCCAGGATGCGCTGGAGGGACTATATGTCCGGGCTCTCCTGGGAGCACCTCGGAATCCTCCCGGAGGAGCTGGTGGACGTGGCCTGGGAGAGGGAAGTCTGGGTTTCCCTGCTCGGGCTGCTACCCCCGCGACCCGACTTCTGATAAGCGGCAAGAAAATGGATGGATGGAATTAGCAGAGCATTAAATTAAATGCAAGCGTGTGTTCCTGTATATGTAAATATATTTGTTCTAAACTTATTAGTATTTACTTTATATATCTAAAGGTAATACCTTTATTTTGTTATTGCATTTTGCAAAATTCCTGGATATTTGAAGTCATAAGATCCTTTACAAATGTGGTTTAAAATGAAATGATTGACTCCGATTAAATTATCTACAAATAAGCACCTGAGGATAATGTACCAGACATGTTTATTTTCAGGTATTTTGGTCCTCTTTAAAAAGTGAACTGTAAAAAGGGGAACCGAACAAAACAATGCTGTGAACTTTTCATTTTTATTTGAGCAAGATAACCCGGTCCATCATCCGGTTAGAACACCTTGTTTCATCTTGTTTGGGGCACCAGAAATATACTTGTCAAAAAAGATGGACTACATTAGGTTTTTGCAGTTTTTATTCAAAATTTTATTTTGTCTATGTGATAGAATACATGGATTGTTGGAAGTCAGTGTAGAGTATACCTGTAATATCACGACTCAGTTTTGTACAGGGAGTACGTAATAATGATATGTACTTTTATTTTTATTTTTTTACAATCCCCGCAACCAGACTGGTAGCCTAAAATGTGAGCAAGCAAAATTTGGTTAACCAGGTCAGTTGGAGGTGCTACTGGTATGTAGTTTTTTGTACTGACATCTTAGCTTTAGAAGATGAAAAATTCAAGTAGGTTAAAACCTTCGAAGGATCCAAACAAAGGTTTGCACCAATCAAATAATGTTTCTTTTGTCATTATTATTATTCCCTAGATGATCCATATGCATATTACTTATGTTTTGGATTTTTGTTTTAGAGTTCTTTTTCTCTAACAGGAAATACAAAAAAAAAAAAAAAAGCACAGTGTACTTCCTTGTTACAATATGTTCTTCACCAAAGGTTAAAACACGAGACAAACTGCTCTGGTTGCAGTTTCCGCCCTAGAGTTGACCTCAATGCTGTCTCAGACTGGCATGCAAGTTCCTGTGACGTTGTAATGTTCTCACAGAAACATTTTTTAAAACCCGCAACCTTGCTGGTAATGCTGAAAAAGTTTTTGTTGTTGTTGTTTATCTTGCGACATGACCTGTGATCTTATCCTACCTTGTTTTCCCAACATTGCTGTTGACCCCAGGAGGATTGTTCTGCACAGCACCAAATTCATGCACCTAACTTTTAACATATGAAACTAATTACTGTGTAACACACTTATATAAAGACTATCTGCATTAAATGACACAATGCAATCACAGCCTCATCACAACAGAGCACCAAACACATTGTTATCAAAATGCAGTGTGAATGGCGTATTTAGCTCACTCTACAGGTTACAACCGTTCTCACCTGGTGGTATTTTCCGCTCCAAGTGGAAAATAATTGGAAATATGCAACGCCTTTTAGGGCGTATCTAGTTTGTACTTCAGTTCTGTAATTTTTTGGTTAGAACATGCTTCGTATGTACCATAAATCTCTCCATTTTTCTATTTTTCTGACTCAGTAGTTCTCTTTTTTGTTGTTATTTGTTTATTCATAGAATGTAGTTTATTAATATTATTACTATTTTGATACAAAGCTGAAGTTGGCTCTGAGAAGGTACATACTGTCAGAGTGAAACTGTAGTCTGTGGTCACAATCTGAGATCTGTGACTTTCTTTTGTTAAAATATGACTAACCACAACGTCTCTTTCAACTGTCAGTAGCAACTCTTCTCACCATAGTTGGACTCATTATGTCAAAAAGTGGATTGACTCCATTCCAGTCCTCCCTTTTGCAGGGTGCGCCTTTGTTTACGCCTCACATCAGCTTTACGTAGACGGCTTACAAAAATTGGTGGGAGATGCATACACCTATAGTTAAACATAAGTATTTTCACTAGTGTTTACAAGACTATAATGATAATTTTTTTTATTTATTTTTAAATACCATTCCTTAGGCATTGGGATATGTTTTAATCAATATATAATGTTGTAAATTTAGAAGAAAATAAACCTTGCTAAGCATTGACATGGAGCCATAAATGTAACGTATCCAGACATTAACTGACATTACATTTCTGTAATGCGGATGCAGCAGTCGAGTAGATCTGGTACCATCATCTGATTATGCCATAAAAGTGTAAAGCGAGACAGTTGAGAAAGATGGAACATTAAAAAACTTACATGATCTTTGATAGCAATAGAAGGGCAAGGACAATAACATATTGATGTGTTTAGTAGGGGACTTGCATGTTTTTCAAATGTTAAACACAGAAATTGTAACAAAAGTTGGAAATGGCACTTAAATCTTGAAATATATATAGCAAACAGTGATCTAAAGCACACCACTAAACCAATCTTAGGTAGGTCATTTGTATTTGAAAGCCCTCTATTGTGACTCAATTAAAATAATTCTTTAATGTCTCATTGCTAATTATAGCAAACCACAGATAACTTTCATTGGAAACCAGAGTGAAACAAGTCATTAGGTTCACAGGGCAAATAATTCCACCCTTAAGGCCAGGATTGACCAGAAATGTGTGGCAATAAAAAAGCAAAAATAGACAAAATCTGTAAGAGAAAAAATACTTTTTGTTTGATTTAATGTTCATTAAAAGGTACGTTCATGTGTCAATGACAACCTTGTACTTTTACTTGTAAAACTGTTAAATAGAGAGTTGGTTATGCTTTCAACCTTTTAGCTGGAAATGCAACGTATGTCAATGCTTTGCAGGCACAAGATTGGGTGTGATGATAGGACTTCACTCTCCTCGACTAAAAAAACGAAAACAAATCCTCACTCAGTTGTTTGGTAATTTCTTATACAGGGCACTTTTTATACAAAGAACCGAAAATACAGCAAAATTGATGAAAGGGATCAGAATATGTTATCTATAAAAAAAATACAATTATGCATAACACTTTTTCTGCTGATATTAGAACCTCTAAAAGCATCGTGGTTTCTTTTTTGGCCTGGATTTATTTATGTATGCACCATTAGCCCAATAAAAGTTGACTTTTCAAAGTGACTTGTTTTAATATTAGTCATTCTTCAACATTTATTTCATCAATGAAAAACTTTTATGAAGGATTTGTTAGCCTTTAGACTACATTTAATTACAATTTTACTCTTCCATATTCAAGAAAGGAGCATTAAGCCCACTACATTTCTGACTAATGGCATCTATTAAGCAGTGCATGATAGGCTTAGTTTTTCCATGCAGGTTTTGTGCCATGATTGTGGGTGATGAATAATTAAGCTTTTTAAATCTGAATTTAACAAAAAGATGCATTAGCAGACTCTCTAATATTACAGCCGTGTTCCCGTAGAGAGGGGGAATTTAATTATAAAATATGATTGCTTCCCATCTCCACCATCATCTCTGACGTGTTGTTTACGAAATACGAATCAAAAGGATAATAGACTGACATCCAGCTGTTTGCTCACCTGCATATAAATGGGTATATTTAGCAGAGACAAAACTGCATCCGGGAGAAGTTGAGAAAAAAAAAATAGGTAGAATGATCTACACAGGCAGTTTTTGTTTTCCTCCTGGTAATGATAGACTATTGATCTAAGGTTCCTAATCAAAGCGCCATGGTCGCTTTTGTAACCCCTCATAGTTGTATGACATATGGAAACCGAAAAAAAACATTACAATACATAGAAAAATCACATAATTTATAATTTTTTTTATTGTACTTTACTATGATTTGGAAGCAATAATTAAATTAGACAACATTCTCTTTCTATTAGTTGCTATAGATAGTTGCAAGATCACTTAACCCCTAAACTGGCACACATACAAATCTCATAAGAAAAAAATCTTTTGATGTTATTATTTATCCTATTTGAGCCTCAGACAATATTGGCAAACATTTTTTTTAATTTTGTACATTTAGTAAATTATGAATTGTATATCCTGGGATACGTTGCCCTATAAGGGTATAAAAACAGTCACGATAATAAACAATTTATAGTTTTATTAGCGAAACAAAGCTGGTTTTTGACATCACATAGGTAGATAAAGAATGTATTTTATCATTTATATAATTACATCAGCTTTCAATAATATTTGTATTTTACCTACCTCATCACTTGAATATGAATAATAAACTTTTAAAGCAAACTTATAAAAAACGGATTAATACTGTCAGAGAACGGTGCAATGATTTATACTCAAACACAGAAGATGGAGACAGCATTGGATGAGATGGGGATTTATTGCACGTTTGGACAATGAACACAGGATCCAAGAACAGCGACGGAACACAGAGAGCGAATATTGGCGTGTCGTGGAGAGGTGCAGCAGAACAAAGACCGGCAGACTGGAGACAACGAGCAACTAAGGGGACTCAAAGGGAACTTAGAAGGAACACTGGAGATCAATAAGGAGGTAAAGGACGACGACAACAACGACGACACAGAGCAGGGAAGAACATAATGTGGAGAATCGAGCTGTGAGTGGAATGGAGAGCCAGGTATATAAACTGGGAGGATGTGTAGTGGAAAAAAGGAAGTAATTAGACAACAGACTGATTACACGTGTGCATGGCTAAAGGGAAAAGTAAACTGAGGAGGAGAGAGAGCAGAGGGAAGTGGAGAACACAGACCATGACAAATACTTTACAGTATGCTCTTTAGATTGGCTATATACAGTTCTGATGTTGATTAAAACTTTTTTTTCAACTTAGTTTAAAAGACAAAATGAACTAACTCTTAATGAACCAATGCAGTATGTCTCTTTTTTTTTTTTCCAGTGAAGATGCACAAACGAAATCGGCCTTTCTGGCAAGAGTTGGTGGTCTGTCCATCTGTGCAGAACCTGCACCTTCCCTTCTCAGTAAAAACTGGAAAGTGATCTACTTGATCATAGCGGATGTTATCCATGGGTCTTGGTATTTTTGGCTTGTGGATGCATGTGTTGGACATATCTTTCTCTCTTCCCTTGGAGAGGCTTGCTTTCTTTTTTCCACCAGAGATGAGGGCTTTTGCAACCCCAAACCTAAAGTTTTTAGCTTTTTATCAAGGCTTTAGGCATCCTAGTGATAGAGAAGCCATCCATTCTTAATGGATATGCGAGACATTTGCCAGAAGAGACACAGGTGCCAATGATTAGACTTTGCAAGAGCGCTGTACATGGTCACCAGCATGTTGGCAAGATCTACTCGCCCCGTATGGGGGCGATACAATGTTAGGACAAGACAAAGTAACAACTCTTTTCTCCTCTTTAGAGTAATACTGACCTCTTTCCACTAACTTTCTCAAAATCATAGTTGGGCAAAGAGGACTACATTTAAGTTACATACTACTTTTTGACAGGTGAACTCAGAACACAGAAACAAGGTCAGGCTCGTGGAGACAAATTTCAACTGACAGATCCAAGCCCAAGGAAGGATGGGGTGGTGAGGAGGCCTAAACAGGGTTGTTGACCAGAGATCAGAAACTAATGAGATGTCCAACATGGGAAGGTCAAAGAAAGGGAGAAGGTCCATGAATGAAGACATGTTTGTGATCAGGCAGGCAATGAAGGAAAGTAGACATTTAATTATGTGATGGTGTTGAAAGATCTGGCGTCTTCTGTCTGCCAGAGAGTTATAATTACCTGCAGCTAAACAGGTTAATATACACAAATGTAAACCAGAAGAGCCTGATTGTGCTGTAAAAAAGCTGAGCAGAAAGTCAGGGCAAGCAGTTGGGCCAAAATCATAACAATTGGTAGGTGTGAAAACGGTAGTTGATGACTACTCAGATACCAGTTCCAGCAGTTTGAAATGTGTTATTATGTTTGGTTTTTATATATATATATATATATATATATATATATATAGATCTAACAGCAATGAAGTAAATTATAAGTATTTAAATATAAATCAATACCCTTACCCTTACAAAAGGCCATAGCAGTTCGCTTTACTAATCATTTTGAGTTATTTATTGAAACATCAATAATGGGTAAATTGGCTCAAGCAGGATTTTTTTTCAAAATAATTTTTCTCTGCACCTTGTAAAGAGTTGGAAACTGATTCAATCTTTGCAATGGAAAGCATTCTATAAAATACCTCATGGGCTGTCATAAAGCCAGAGTATACACTTGTCCCTCTCTGATGGAGCATTTGAGGCCAACACCTGCTTGGAGAATGTGTTCGTTCTTAATGTAACAGTGTTAGGTGAGCCAAAATGTACTCCTTGGGACAGAAAACCCCAAAGCTGAGTGGGTGAGTGAGGTAAACTCAGAAGAAGCTTTTATTGATTGATTATCTGATCCACTTCCTTCTGACACTAGCTTTGCACACCCCCTAAATACAATGCTGATGAAGAAACCTTGAAAAAACAGGCATGCTCACAAACACATGTGTGTGTATGTGTTTATAGATCAAATATTTTGGGCTGGGGTTGCCACTAAATACCTCTTGTACTAACCTCTTTTTTACGTTTGAATCAGACTTTTCACTGTGTCCGGACATGGTGATAAAAAAAGCAGACTATTACGTGCTATCTTTTATCCCTCTTATCCTCTGTGCATTTTTCCTTTTTCTTTGAGTGCCCATGTCAATTGCATTTGAAATAAAGAAAAAGCAATCTCTAAACATGGTTTGTATATTTTAGATTATATAAAACATATTTTATGAAGTTTAAATCTGTAATACTCCACTTGTGAAAGTTAATCAGTTGGGCTACTTCTTGACAATCTTAATGCTACACAAGGCATATCAAAATATTATCAAGATTTTTTAGACATACATGCACACGTGCTAGTTTGATTATAATTCCATCTACCAACTCAATTATAATCTTGGTTCAAATTTTTTGCTGGAAATGACAGAGTCAATTAACTGTCCAGGCTAGTAGTGATTAAGTAACAAAATATGGGTTCATAGAAGGTCAGAGAGAACAAGTGTTAAGACAGAAATTAGCTGAATCAGCAAACAAACTTATGGGAGAGAAAAATAGTAACAAATAAAGAGAATCCTTTTAATAGTGTTTAAGGCCATTATAACTCTATTTGCATTTGTAACATTTAACATCATCATGATATTCATAGAAAACTCATTGCATATGTGTCTGTGTACGGATGTGTCCCCATGTGTTACTCAGTGAACAATGTGCCACTTGTGCATGTGGCAAACAATCATCTGTTTAGCCTATGAAGGTCTGCATAGAACTTCCTCGCAAAATCCTAAAATGTGGGATTACATAAACTGACCTTAAAACTAGTTTACAAACAAAAATTGTGGTGTTTAACTCAGAATTCTTATAAATTTAACACCAAAAAAATAATTCTTTATAACTATATTTAGAGTTTTTTTTTTATTTTGTTATTTTGTGGCGTGTGTAATTATATCCAATTGGAACATTTATTGGACGTCTTGTTTGAAAAGATGAGTTTTACAATTGTATTCACTAACTAGTTTTCTGCACCTGCCTAATCAGCGTATGGCATAGTGTTGCATGGAGGTATTTCACATAGGCCCCTAAATATGGTTCAGTGTGAGCCAACAATGACACACGCAAACTGAAAAAAGGGTTTTAGACTGTCAGCTAACATAGTGTGCATCTTTATGATATTTAACAGAGAGAACATAGAAAACCAAAGCATGAACATAAACAACATGCAAAACCGTAATAAAAACACAGAAAGATCCATTCATCCTTATCTTCCACTTATCGGCTTGCTGGTGGCAAGAGTCTAAACAAAGAGAACCAGACTTTCCTTTCCTCTGTCAATTGGGCCAGCTCTTCCGGGGAGATCTCAGGCCAACCAAGAGACATAGTACCTCAAGCTTGTTTGTCCTGGGTCTTTCCCAGGGTCTCATTCCAGTGGGACATACCCGTAACACAAGATGGCTGAGCCAACTCAACTGGCTTCTTTCAATGTGGATGAGGAGCGAATCTTCTTCCTCACTGGAGTGCCGGGTTTTATTTTAGTCTGTAAAAGAGAGTATTGGTGCTGCTTGTTTCGTTCTGTCGTACAGCACTTGCTTGTGACCATAGATGTGGGTACGAAGATTGATCGACCAGTAAATGAAAAGTTTTGCATTTCAGTTGTCAGGTCAAATAAACAAATCACTGGGTTGTGATGTAGAAGTGTTACACACAATATATATTTTTTTTAATTCAGTTAGGGCTGCCAACTTTTTGAAAAACCTTGCAGTGAGATATACACAGCAGGAAGACATAAGACACAGCAGGTCTCATTCTGTGGATGTTTCATCAAACATTTATATGTATGTGCATATAAGGTTTTTTACACTAAAAAGTAACAACCCGTAAAGGTGGAAGACCGACAAAGGGCAACTGAAACAAAGTATCATCAAAAAGGGTCAACGAGGGTCAAGTCTCAGACAAGTAAAGAGTTCAACAGAAAATAATAAACTTCAACACACTTAGGAACAATATATGATTACAGGTTTATAAAATATTTCATGTGGTAAACATGAGGCTGCCAGGAGCAACAGGGGATGGAACGCAGACGATCCAACAAAGACAAACAGAGACGCTGACGTTAAAAACATAAGGTGGTAGAATCAATTCTTGTGAAACATAAGGTAACCAAAAGAGGGAGAACACAAAAAAACAGGAACTTCAAAATAAAACAGGAAAAAAAAACAGCTAAACAAAGGAAGTGGAACCAAGAAAGGACAGTGAATTTAACAATCTCAAGATCTGGCTACCTTGTTGTTCTGGCCTGTGACCTTTTTTGAGGCCTTGATTATGTGGGCTCCCACTCAAGGCGAGCCTCGAGGCCATTTTAACTGTAAGTTTTGATGACAGCGTTCCAGTCCCAAGCTGTTCCTGGTATTGGTCTTATTTAGTCCAGCCAACAAAAAGACCCACTCTGCATCCGCTTTATACAAATATATGAAATCATGTTAGATCCACATTTAGTTCAAATCTATCCAGCTCGTTCAAATCACACAGATTGAGATCCAATTACTTTAAGTCCAAATGATACTTAAATATTGGAATACAATGAAGTCCAATTGAATTATATATTGAACATATATTCCAATACTCCAAGTCATCTCATAACTGTAAAGTAGCTGTTTCATCAAGATTTGTAATGACAATATCAACTCCCCTCTGAATTTGGTTTTGGCATGCAAAAGCAGAAATGGTAAACTTCACATTTAATACTGTGTGGTAGTCACTGGCACACTGGCATTTTCATTTGCTGAGAAAGTGGTTTGGCATTTCAAACGGCATGCAGCAACACTCCCTTGTATTCCGTCAATCCAGTCAAGCAGCAGGTGAAGAAAGAAAGAAAAATTCCATGGAATGAGTGTGCTCAAATATTCAGCCTAGTTGAACATTTGACATACCACTTGCATGGCATCACAAATCTACTTCTTCACACAGCAGCAATTACAGCTCAGATAATACTGTCACCACACCAAGATAGTCCATTAGACTGATTGTTGCCATGCATGCTGATAGTAAGTACACAACGGTCTACGATAAAAGATTACATTGGATGCATCTCAGATATAGATCGCTAGCTTTGATGAAATATGCAGACTAGTGAGCAATGCCCATAGAAGCCTATTATGCTGCATGATTCCATCACTCCTTCTTTACATGCTGTACCTCCAAGTAAATGGAACCAGATTTGCCAGCATCACTCAACAGGTCTGAGTGACAGAAATAGCGTCCAGCAGTTCACCAAGATCTGTCACAGCTTGAACCTGTTAACATAAACATAAACATTCCACAATATTTGGATAAAGTCCGTAGGAAAAACATATTTAATAAGATTAAAACAGCTGATTTTTTTATTTCAAGACCAAACCTCTTGCATCTACCAGTACCTTGCAGAAGTATTCATGGATTTAATTTTTACAGATAAAATCTGAAAAGTGTGACATTCATTTGTTTTAATACTCTCCACTCTGCCATTATATAAAATTGACAATTCTGGAAGGTTAAAACAGGTATTTACTAAAAGCTATTCAAAGATTAAACAATCATTTTCACTAATACTCTGCAAATTTGCTGTGGTTATTGGACAGATGCTAAAATATATTAAGGACAACGCCAGGCCAAACAAAGGGATGCCACATTTCCTTGATTTCATTCCAAGTCTGTAGCGGTAAAAATTACTGCTACCTTAAGACAACTTATAGGACCTTCATGTACTTTTTTCATATCTTTATTATCCCACACATGGATGCAGTAAATATTTTCTTTGTCACTATGGCTACAGGCTACTTGAACAAATCACAATTAATCTACCCATCTTGTCCAACAGTTTAAACATCACACTCAAGAGCACATCAGCAAAATCCCTAAGCAGAGTCCAGATAATTATCCGTCGTAACCTTTAAGATACCGTGCAGGTACAACAGAATCAAGGAATTTTGAAATGAAGAGGAGTGATATTCATGTTGGGTTTGGTACCGTGCCAAACATTTTAGAGATAACAGCAGGGCCAAAGGTTGAATTGTTTAAACCAGCATGTCTATTTGGATGCATGAAGTACTGGCTATAGGTGGGTGCTAAAAAAAAAACACTTAATGGGAAGTAAGTAGTAATTCACTTAGCGCATTTGTCCTCATTTGCTGTAAAATTTGGACAAACCGATAACTGACCTCACGGGACCTTATGAGACAGTCTGATGAAGTAGTTAGAAACAACATCATCTTGAGCATAAACCAGCTCTCTCTCTTTGTTTCCTTTTTTAGTGTAAAATCAAATGCAGATTAAAGGAAAGGGGCTAAATCTCATTGTGACAGACTGTTGGAGAAGATGGATTATATTAGTTGTGATTTTAACCTTTTTTCTTGATGTTTTTTGTTTTTTTCTTGTCAAATTAATGAGCTTGGAAAAATAAGCATTTCACTATTTAAAGTGAAATGCCTCTGGAAAAATTTTATAGGATGTCTGAAGAAATGTGATATTCTCTAGACAATATTCCCATACCTACCCTTTTTATCCAGGAGGCTATCCCTCACTGACCCTGTTTTTCTGTGTTTAGATCATAAACTGCATGACACCTGCCTACATTCCCACTGAGAGTGTAGGATTGTGATGGTGTCTTTAAGTGAAACTGTTTTTATTATTAACCCTTTCATCTGCAGTAAAAGGTAATTTTAAAACTTTGTAAACTCAAATAACTCCCCAAATGTGATAGTTTGGTGTCCTCTTTACTTTGCCTAAGCCTCTATACTAACAACTTAAAACGGATTAATATTAATGATCAGTGGTGGTTAAATGCATGTCATAATATTTGTTTAATTGGAAATAACATTATTTAAGCATGCAAGGTGTTGCAATAGTATTGCAAGTCCTTAAACTTTTCACATTTTGTTACATGACAACTCTAAATCAAATCTATTGTGATTTTATGTCATAGATAAACACTATGTACATCATAACCAGAATGTGGAAGAAGACTGATAATGGTTTTTTTATTTTAGTTTTTAGAATAAAAAACCTGAAGAGTGCAGCACGCAGTTCTATTCACCCCAGATAAATGCTTTATAAATCCATCATTACCCCAGATGCAAGTGTTTCGGGACATGTCTCCACCAGCTTTGTGTATTTAGACACAAACAATTTTGTGCATTTTTCTTAAAATAGTTTAAGGTCTGTCAGATTGGACTTGGAGATTCAGTTATCCTGAATCTTCAAGTCTTGCCAGAGACATCCAAGTACACATAAACGTCACTTTGACTGGTTGTGGTTTGACTGGATTTCCTTTGATGTAAATCACTGGGTTGTAGCTGAAGCTGAATGTTTAGGATTGTTATTCTTCTAAAAAGCAGAAACTCAGCCCCAATTTGAAAACATTTTCAAGCTATAAGAAGTTCTCCCTCTTTTCTTACCTTGTGCTTCATATTAGTACAAGAATGTTTTCAACTTGCTTTGAACGAGTCAAGGCAAAAGACAACATGAAACCTACGGAAGCTTGTTCAACAGGTAAACACAGAAGTCTAAAAGACTGATAGTACTTCTTATGGGCTTTTTAAGTAGATCTTAGTTTGAGGAACTGAGGGCTGGAATTTGAATAACTTTGAACAAGAGTGACATTTTCGTTTTTGTTTAACCCTAACACCCAGTCTCTTAACTTTGGTGTGATGGCAGAGTTCAAATGCTAATCTATTTTCACATAGGATGGGAGAAATATGTTCTCGATTACAATATTCAGCCTCTTTATCTTCTAAGAGTTTAGTTGACATGTACAAAGCAGTTTTGTTTGCATTTAGGCGGATTGCAGTGCATTAAGGCTCATTTTCTCCACCTATTCATTTAGAGTTGTCTGGTCATCAGCTCATGTTATACAACTGTTTATCTTTTGTTGAAAATAGCTCTCTGGCAGACAGACAGTGCCAGATCTTTGGGAGCCTTTGAGTGAATAAATGCCCAAAGTTCCTTCCTTATCCAGGTGTCTGATCAAGATGATAACCGTATTTATGTTGCACAGGTTGTAATGTTTTGCCCTGACAACATTGGATACCTCACCACATTTTGCTAGCTGTAGAACAACCCTATTTCTGCCTGTTGATTTCTGCCTCCTGCCTTGGATTTGTCAGCCTGAATCTGCCTTTATATGACCTCTATCTTTTTTTGCCCTGCCCACCAATCCATGCCTCTCCATTTCTCCTTTTGTCTGATTCTGCTTACATAGCTCCGACCCAAGCTTTGTCCCTTGAGTCCCAACAATCCTCTGTGTTTGTAAAACTGAAGCTATCTACTGTGTGTGCTTATTTTGATTATTCTGTATCTGCTCCTGACATCCAGCAACTGATCCCTGCTCAGAGTCATTCAGACCCACAGTGACGTCATCCTGTTGCCACCAGCGTGCCTTACTGTGAAGCTGAATTTCAGCGTCTTCATTTCCCCAGGGATTTTGAAGACGTTAATGGCATTCCCTTTGAACTCCATATCATGCACAACTTTCTATTCAGCCACTAACCGGACACTTAACACTCCGAGGTTCCTGATCCCACTACTAGTGGTTTCCTGCTACTCAATTACCCAAGCTCTTACAACCTTTGGTGCTTGTCTATTGTGTCCAGCGGAAGGTTTGGGTCCTCATAGTAACTTTTTATATGTATATCACTCTTTTTTCCACAAAGAACTTTTCAGTTTTTTAATCATGTTCCTGGTTATACAAGCTAGACAAACCAAAGAGGAATTGACCTGCCTTTATACATGTCTCAAACCATGTATTTTCAGCTATGTCTGGGCTGAACCATAAGCAGGATATTTAATTATATATTCCAAATTCTGTTATCTATTCAAGAACCCATTTGTCCCTGTTTCTATCATCTTCTATATGTTGGATTAAGGTAAAGTTGAAGGCTATGTCCACATCTGTCCAGGTGTACCCCCGCCCCTTGCCTAATGTGGGCTGGAGAAAGGCACCAGCAGACCACCATGACCTCACAAGGATACTTTAAGGTCATGTTTTATCCGCCCTTTCTTAGTTGGTTGTTCCCACAAGATGTTCCCAAAAACAGGTTTAAACTTGCTTCAAATAAAAGAAAAAAAGACTAAAATTATTACTTTTTTTATTATTGTATATTATATTTGAAACTGAATATACAATTTCGGTTCCATAAGCGAACTATAGAAGTTCTATTTTACATTAGCAGAATTCCCCAACTGCATCAACAAAAGCACACACTGAGAAACACTCACCGAGTACTATTGTATTATTTGGATTCTTTACTGTGAATGTAATTTCCGTATACATTAGCTGTTCTCAGTACATTAATACCATAAACAGT
This sequence comes from Orestias chungarensis, assembly GCA_032876305.1. Taxonomy (NCBI): domain Eukaryota; kingdom Metazoa; phylum Chordata; class Actinopteri; order Cyprinodontiformes; family Cyprinodontidae; genus Orestias; species Orestias chungarensis. The sequence goes on from JAVLVB010000835.1 coordinate 453,255, forward strand.
GTCCTGCTAAAGTTTTGTCGTCATGTTACAACCACAAACATAACCGCCTATCCCAAACTGACAAGTTGGGTAAGAAAAGCATTTACCAGAGAATTTAGTGTTGGCATTGTAAAAACTTGAATGAAAATGTCTACAAAGCCGACAAAGAAAATAGATCCGGTTAAAAGTTTGGGTGTACTATACTATAAATCTGACATTTGAGATTTGCAAAGACAGTCGTCAGAAACACGAGCATGGGTGGCCAATTTTAACACGTTTACATATGTAACTTTCTTTTTCTCTGCCCGCTCTTGTCCTCAAGCATTTAAGCACATGTGTTCTTGCAGCGTACATATGTGCTCCCTAAAACATTACATAATCTCTGCATTCCCCAGTCCCTTTGTGTTTCTACCTTCTAGTCCATAAAATGAGATCACCACATTGATTTCAATCCAGCTGTTGTGGTTTCAGGGGAACTGGGAGGGATTCCAGAGAAAAGACACATCACAAGTCTGTACAGAGCCTCTTATCCAGCTGTGTAATTCCTAGCAGCTGCAAAACACTGGGTTATGACACTTGAGAAAGAACACCAGGCACACTCAATTAAATTTCAACTTATGCTGACAAGGAGGGCTCTTGTGCAGCGGGAAGAATGATTTAATATTATTGCTTCAACTGTGCTGCCGGAATGACTAGCTCAACTGCAAACATTTTATTAGGAACACTAATGAATGTAGCTTCAAATTGTTAAGTGCCTTTTCATTTCAAATGGAAGCCATTTATCTTTTTGTATGAAAATAATTTGTTACCATATGAGGCCATCTGGTGGTAAAATATGAACACTACATGAGTTGTTTGTCAAGTACCCAGTCTCTTGGTATCTATTGTTTAACAAACCTTTAGTTAATGTATTGGAAAAAAAAGTAATTAAACCTCATAGTCAATTTAGTTTTCTACAAACAAGGCAGGTTTTTAAATGTATATTTGATTTTTTCTTTTAGTAAGGAGCAACTCATTTATAAATAAATATGCTTAGACAACAGAGGGGGATGGACTGTATTAAAACTATATACACACTAAGGTAATATATCAAAACCAAAACACTATTAAAAAACATCATATCAGCTACCGATTACAAAAACTTTTATTTTACACTTGGGAGAAAATAATTTTTTTTATCTACTTCTGAAAACATTTAGACATGAAGCTTCTCTATTCATTGGAAGTGAATTGTAATCTTTTGGAATGCACCAGGCTTTTTTGTTAGATAGTTAGATAGATAGTTTGCGCTTTGATAATTTCCTGTTATTTTTTTTCCCCTGCATTTACAATTGCTAGTGAAGTGTTGCTTCATAGGTTCCTATAATTGTTGTAAGTTAGTTTCCTTATTTTTGTCCTATGTTCCTTGCTATTTAAATTTTTTCGATTAGTGTTATTATTTTCCATCTTGATTAATAGCTGCATTGAGTCTCTTGCTTCTCCCGTGTAATCATTCACCTTCCTTCTGCCTGCCAGATTGGCCCCTTCATAGTTGTTACCAATCACCTGATTCTTCTTCTGCCTGCATTCTGCCTCAGCTGTTCCAGATTTTCTGACTAGTTCTTCTGGTTGCTTGGTCATTTCCACAACTGCCTGAGAATCCTTAGTTCTCATCACTGGATTATCCTGTTTTGCATTGTAGAAATAGTTTTCATAAATTTTGGGGTTTGACCTAATGGGTTGCAAGACAGTCTTCGCATATTCAAGAAATATTGTGGCATCCTATCCTTGAGAGGAGATCTTATTATACCCCAACTTATTGATCTCACATATTATTTTCTTACGATAAATATTTTTTTCACCATTGGTTAGATTAAAATTCTTTCATTGTATACTAGCCAGGTTTCAAAAATTAATTTCTCGAAGAAGTTTTGGGAGAAATGGGTTGTAATCCATTGAGAAAAGAGAGAATTTATAAGTGACGAGATGGTTAAGGGGAGCTTATGCAGTGGTTTGGTGAGTCCAAAATGAGATTTGCCATGCTTCGTATTGGATTATTAAGAAAACATCCATTCTTACTGTACCTACATTTTTTTACATGGTAAACATTAGAAAGGAAACAAACATTATCAAGTACAGTCACAACCCTTTCTTGGAACAGCTTTCAGTTGGATTTGTGCCCATAGCTAAAGGCAGAATAGCTGACGCTTTTTTTCCCCACCCTGGCCGGTTCGCCTGGTGTACAGCCAATTTTATGTTGTGTGAAAGACTTCAGCGTTGCAACAGTTTGAAATTTGACAACATAAAAATGGTAAACTGAAATGTTTTGGTCAAAGAATGGGACAGTACACCACTGTTCATATTTTCCCCATTCCTCTTTAACTTCCCTCTCCTAAGTGATTAAAAAAGCCTACACAGCATGATGCTGCCTCTTCTTTAAGGTTGTTTTCCTCTGAACAAACATTCGTAAACTCCTGATATGCTTGAGCTACAGTTTCAGAATAGGTTATGCACTTTGTAAAATCATGCAGCTCCTTCTTCTCTCCTTTTGTCAGGTCAAGTATACTTCTGAAGACATTGTCTGACCATGTGGTGGTATCAGCCATATTCTACTGTGATGCAGGTTAGCAGAAGCAGAGAGGAAATGATTGGAAAGTCATTATCAATGGTCTTTCCCCTCAGTAGTGGATAACTATCACTGCTACCAAAAAAAATTAGTAAGTGTTTACTTCTTTGCTGTTTCCACAGGTTTTTTCTGCCGCCAGAGTTGTTCCGTGTAGTCCTTTCTACTTTTACTTTGTTCTACGTTTTTGTTACCTGTGTTAGCTTGTCTTTAGAGGTATTTTGGCCTTTTTATGGGATTCTTAGTGTCTAATTATTTATTTAAGCCAATTATGCAGCGCTACGAGTTTTTGGCCGCAATTCTTGTGGCTGGATTACTTTCTTCCAGCGGTCTGGTTTAGAGACTATTCCTCTGATTCTGGCAATGTTCTTAAGATGGTAAAAGGCTGCTGATGTTACTGATTTAATGTGGCTGTTGAGGTTCAGGTCAGAATCCAGTATTACCCCAAGATTTTTGACCTGATGTTTAGGTTCCAGAGAGAGCGCCAGAAGGTAACTGATGACACTTTCTCTTTGTTTCTGTGGCCACAGACAAAGAATTGAGTCTTGTCTGAGTTTAACTGGAGGAAGTTGCTCTGCATCTACAGACTGATCTGTTCAATACAGCGACACAATAAATCAACAGCCCCATGTTCTCCTGCTGTCAGCGACACGTAGATCTGAGTGTCATCAGTATAGTTGTGGTAGGACACATCATGGCTCCGTATTAGCTGGCCCAGTGGAAGCATGTACAGATTGAATAAAAGGGGTCCCAGGATCGACCCCTGGGGAACCCCACAGGTCACACCCATTTGGTCGGAGACGCAGTTCCCAATTTGAACAAAGTAACATCTGTCCTCAAGGTAGGACTTAAACTAGTTGAGAGCCATACCAGTGATTCCCACCCTGTCTTTTAACCTCTGTAATAAAATCACATGGTCAACTTCATCAAAGGCGGCGGTCAGGTCCAGCAGAACTAGGACAGAGACTTTGCCTGCATCTGAGTTCAGGCGGATGTCATTTGTCACCTTGATCAGAGCTGTCTCAGTGCTGTGGTGGGGCCTAAAGCCTGACTGGAAAGCATCAAACACATTGTTAGACAGGAGAAAGTCACTCAGCTGTTGGTATACAACTTTTTCCAGCACTTTTCCTAAGAATGGCAGGTTTGATATGGGCCGGTAGTTGTTCAGTATTGTGGCATCCAGACTGCTCTTCTTTGGAAGAGGCTTAATGACAGCAGTTTTCAAGGCCTTTGGGAATATTCCAGTCTGAAGTGAGATGTTGACTAAATGAGCGAGTTGTGGCAGCAAACTGCTCAGCACAGACTTTAGGAATCTAGTGGGTAACTCATCCAGGCAGCAAGTAGATGGACTCAGATGATCTATTCAACTGTTGTATCGCAGACAGGTGTGAACTGTGTAAGCTCCATATGTCTAACTGGGGGTAGAGGAGCTATTTCTGTTGTGGAAACAATTCCATTTTTAATGCCTTGAACTTTGTCATTAAAGAATAATGCAAACTCCTGACATTTGGATGTAGAAATCAGTTCCAAGGGGATCGAGACTGGAAGGTTGGTTATTCTGCTTACTGTAGCAAACAGGACACGAGAGTTGTTTCTGAAGTTTTTGATGATTTCTGAAAAATAGCTCTCTCTGGTTCTACGCAACGTCTGGTTGAACACACACAACTTTTCTTTGTAGATTTCAAAATTAACCTGGAGCTTTCACTTACGCCATTTCCGTTCGGCTCTCCGGCACTCCCTTTTCTGTGCCCTGACCGAGACCTCCATGGTGCCTTTTGTGTACTTTTAACCATTTTAACCTTGACAGTAGCAATGGCATCCAGAACCTTCAAGACACTTGATGTGTAAGAGTTTAACATATCATCAACATTAGAACACGGAGCAGCCTTTTAAAGCATGTCCTAACATGAGCTTGATTTTCACCATTGTTTGCTAGAACATGACCTTCAAATTCAGTTTTGCTTATTCTCTTACAGAATTGTATTTTGTAATGTCTGGAGCCTCACCTGCATTTAAAGGCGAACCAGTAAATACAACAGGGGATTTATTGGTTGCTTTTGCCGTTATTTTGTGGAATGTGTCTTACAAATACCTTATTTCTGACACATTTGAATGTGGAGAAAGTGTGCGCAATCATAAGAAAAGTGGCGTTTTATTGTCTAATACCTGCACGGATGTGGTATACACATTAAGTTTCTGTTTTCCCATGACAGAAAAAACTGTCAAACTTTGATGAATGTCAGACAAATTTTGGAAGGCTTTTGGTGGAATGCCTGAACCGACCAATAATACAGATATTATCTGTTATTAATAGCCTACTTGTGCCTCTTGTGGTTGGGTAAAGCCTAAACAAACACTTTTTGATCAAAATGAAAATGGAATGAAAACAGAAACATCCTGGGGGCCTGAAAATAAACAACATTGGGACTGCACCCATGGGGATGGCTTCACAAATCATTCATCGAGTCACATGAAAACCGGAGTTTACAGAAACCAAAGAATACCGCCATACTTTTTTAAGGATCCACAAAGTATGGATAGAAAGTATACTTCCTCTGGACTTTTTCTATTCCAGCCAATAAAGGAAATGGCAGAAGCTTATAAAACTAAGAGGAACACAGGAGAGCAATCAATCTTAGGGCTTGGTAACAAGGTAAGTTGACATCTGGCTAATGTGTTTAAGTATTTGCTAGGCTTGTAAAGATTAACCTATGTAGGAATATGCAGAAATATGACTAATTAGGACTATATCATTTTCCCATTGTGTTTAAGATAATGTTCTAAATAAATGTTTGTATGCTTATTTTAAAGTGAAATATTTTCCTTTGTTTTATCAGTCGTGTTTCATTGTGCTATTGCCTTCAGTTGTTTGGATTCCGGTAATTGTCCTAAATTGTTGAACTGCAAAATAATGTCATCTTTTTTTAAGATGTATTTTATCATGTGTTTTTTTTTTCTTTCATTTTACAATTCTCTTTGATTAATGTTGTCTCTGCATTCTTTCTTTTTCCTATTTGTCTTGCAGATGAAACTCTGTGTTTTTAGCCTAATGTGTGCACTCCTGCATGTCAGTTGCCAAAATCCTCTTAGCCACTGGACTTTGCAGGCGAACGGTATGTTTGAAATCTAAGAGAATATATATCACTTTTGTTATTTTCAACTGAAGTTTGTAGGTATTGCCAATCATATTGTGTTTTTCTATGATAAGTTTGGTTAAAATAAATTATTAATTCAAAGAGCTGGAAGTAAATCACACTGCATATGTGAGAACAGTTGACAGTTTAAAGAAAATACAAAATAATTACAGATTTATCTTTCAAATTTTATTAAAATAAAAAAAAGCAATGAAAGATTTTTCTGTGTATCTCTAATATTATCCTTTTCCTATGTGAATTTGTATCCTTATAGTTCTGGTTGTTGAAGTGGATGACACTTTAGGCCAACAGTCTATAAGCTGCCTGGAGGTGCAGCCTGATGATATTAGGACAGGTAATCTCAGCCAGGAGATCTTTTGGAAGAAGAATGGAATAGAGGAGACGCAGAGAGGCAACTGGTACCTTGTGCAACTAGTTGAAAGCTTGGGAGGGGGCAACTACACCTGCCATAGCCAGGATGGATCGCTCCTAAATCACACTGAGGTCCTGATCCAACAGGAGGAAACCAATAGGAGGAGGATTCTTGTTAAACACGAACCAGGTATTGTCTTGTCTCAGTGATACCAACAGTAAATCAGATTCATCTCTAAACTATCCTCTGTTGTTTTGCGGGTTTAAACAGAGGATTATTTGAAGTGTTCCACTCAGAACTACAACGGAGAGTTTAACTGTTCTTGGACTTGGCACAGGAGTCGTGTTGGCAAAGTTGCGTTCATCAAAACGCAACGGTAAGCTCACGAACTGTGGATATACTTTGTCTTCAGAGATAGCTGATATTTTCCTTACGGCTGAAAATTACATTCATAACTTAAAATACGACATTATTGTACTTAGTGTTGTCCATGTGATCCAAATGATCTCAAAATCACTTATTATTTTAGCATTTCGGATGACCATAAAAGCCACTGCTCTGTGGACCCTTATGGCCAACAGTGGATCTGCTCATCAACTCAGAGCAACTTCAGCTGCTCTGTTGACGACAGTGGGTCTGGGATTGTCTGCCTGGACTGGCAGCACTGCCCATATACTGAGGAGAAAGAGCAAATCCATGTCACTGTCTACGTGAGGACAAATCAGTTTCTGCTGGAGAGCTATTCTAAACGCTTTTATTTGTCAGAAATAGGTGAGATGTTTGTGGCTGTCTCTTAGTTAGATCTGCTTTCTAGTTTTTCCTCTAAATTCATAAAGTGTGTTTGTTCACTCACATTGGACAGTGAAACCAGACAAGGTGACCATTAGAAAGGTCAACAAAACGATGGTGGAGTGGAGTTACCCAAGCTCCTGGAACACGCCATACTCCTACTTCCCTCTGACTTTCCAGACTTCCCAGCTTAGGGGTCGATGCAGAAAGTGTGAAAACCCATGCACAGACCTGAAACATTCAAAGGTAAAAAGAAGTTCTGCACTGGCTGAGCAAAAAACTAAAACGTAAAAGATTTGGATGGAATGGCAAGTTAAAGAAAAACAATACATAACCTTGATTATTATGTGGCCTTTTTTATTTTAGACCTGGTCAGTGCTCTCCACTGGCATCTGCCAATTGGAGTTAAAGCACAACATTAAAGCTGTGTGTGTCAGAGCAAAGGATGCTCTCTGTGACTCACAGTGGAGTGAATGGACACACTTCAGGTTAGTCAGGTAAAATATGAGACTGTCATATGTTTTTATCCTGTGCATCTGAGACACAGTTTACATAACTTTTTCTCCACATGCTGCCTGTCACCTGGTTCCTTTTCCTCTCAGCAAAATTCACATGCACCAATCTTCACAGTAGCTGTAATTCTCCGCACGACCGTTGCGGATGGGTTATTTCTGCTTTTTTTTGTACCTGAGTGCCTGCCAACTTGGTCCCTTTGTGGTTTTTCATAGCTGTTGTTTCTAGTTTCTACAGAAACTACTGTGTGCTCAAATTACAGACGAATGAATAATTTATTATACGTCTTTCTGTTACAGATTGAAAAAGACAGAACGGACATAAAAAAAGCACAGACAAATGATTTAATTCCAGGAATCCGAGATTTTGGTGGATATCTCATACATTTCTTTTTTTGTTTTGTTTTTAACTTATTGAACAATGTAGTGTTTGTAAGCTATAAGTTATTATTATGATGTTTAATAAAATAAGATGGCACACAGTGGCAACTGTTTTTTTTTTATGTGTTAAATTTATTTTAGTGTCACAGATATTCTCATCCAGCTTTGAGTCATAGCTAATTTATTAAAATAATTTCCTTGTGTACACCTGCTGTCTTTACATTGGATTTTGGAGTTAGATCCCCTTCTTGTTTGTACAAGTGGGCATTACACCTTCTCTTAATCAGTTATGTCCGAACAAGGCTATTTTTACTGAAACTCCCCTCCTTTCTTAGTGTGCAAACTAAATAACAATCATTGAACTTTAAACTGTATTTGTTAAACATTTGCCACCATTAAGTTTAGCCAACCTCCTATTAAACTAGCGATATGTGACAGCCGATCATATTTATGAGAAATGTATTCTGTTTTATTTTATGCATGTTTTATCGCTTAAGGATCTTTGAGGGGAGAAAAAAAAGGAAATAGATGGCAATGACATAATAAAACAGACGTCATACACTCACAATCAAAAGTAAAGTGATATGAAAACTGAACTCAGACGGAGTTCCTCAAATATCCCATGAGAGGAAGCACAGATACTACAGCACAATGGTAGCTTTGAAGATCCCATTGCAGGGCTTTGATCTTTTAAAGAAATGAGAGCACTCATGCATTTAAACGTTTCGGCAATTCTCAGTGCTGTCAACATTTTCCGTAACACCCCTGTCTGTGATTCATTTTAGATGTTTGAACAGAGTTTGGAAGAAACATGACCCCTTGGTCTTACAAGGCCAGAGTTACTTCTATCAGTGCCAATAAATAATAGACAATGTCAACCGTGACTAATTTGCAGGAAGGTTATCACACTTCTGCTTCACATGAATGATTTCCTCATTTTCAATTTTTAAAAATTATGGCAGAAGGAAATTGTCTTATCTTTCTTAAGACATATTAATACTGCTAGAGAAACAATAGATCATGGATCATTGGAAAAAGTTTCACAAAACTTGTTTTATCGACTTAGATATTTTGAGTATAAATCTAAATGCTTGTGGCACATTCAGTTTGTTGACCATATATATTTGTTTATTTTAATATTTCCTAATTTAAAGCAACACCAAGTAATGTTACAATCTTCATCAAATATTTTAATAACTTTTGTGATTGTAAGTCGACTTTAAGCTCATTGAAAGGCATGTCTCTCATGGCCCGAGGGGGTCCGTATCGCTTTAACCACTAAGCAACTTTGAGGAGGGTGGCAGGAACCCTGGCACACAAAACAGCTACAAATGTGCTGACTGCTTTAAGGCATACGTCACTTCCCCCGTTTCTTATTTTCCACATCATCATACGACATCTGGAAACAGACATGTAATTCAGTCCAACTGCAGGCGACGCTGGTCTTCATGGGAAATGTAGTTTTCCTTCAGATAAAACACTACCAATTTTGTCCACGCTGGCCGCCAAAATTTACCAAAACTCAAACTTCTGTAGTGTTGCTTTAAGGAAAATTACACATATTTTGTTAAGCTTTTACATCAATTTTGTCAGGAATAACTGATAACGAGTTTTATCAGAAAACGGGGACCTGGTCAGTAGATCTTTTTATATATATATTAGCAATGTTGGCTTCTTGCCTAACAGTTTAAGACAATTTTTTTGTTGTTGAAAACAATAGAGCAAAAATACGCCCACTAAAGAGCTGAATTGGAACCTTTAGACAACATGGTGTTACATTTAACGGAATGTTACCAAAACATCTGCTGAGGATGTGTTTTACTCTTTGCTTCTTAGGATTTTCAGCTAACATATTTTTTTTTCTGATTAAATTTTTCTTCAATAATAAGATTTATGCTGGTTTTTGTTCTTCATTTTCACACTTTTAAATGTTTAGAACCATTTAGATTGAAGGATCTTGTTAGGTTTTTTCTGTATGTTTTGTAACCGTTAACACTTAAATGCAACCAAAAACATCATTGTGTTAAAGCATCTTTACACCAATATCAGTTTTCAGGGTTAATCTTGATATCAGTTATCACATAAAGTCCAAATAAAATAGATTGAACTGTGTGACGGTAATGTGTCAATGCGAGAAGATTAGAGGGTATGGATATGGACTGTTCTTCCAAGCCTAAAATGACACTTAGAGTAAGCCACCAAATCCTAACCAGCTGTCAATTAGATGCTTAAGATTTTGAGCAGCAGTCACAGGGTGGGAGAAAGCTCAAACCACACCTTACTCTTGGTTGGTTGAAAACCACGGGCAGAGTGACAGATTTAAAGGCATTTCACTGCTTGATGTAATCCTGGATATGTTATCCAAATAGACCATGTCTACACACCTTAAACGACAATGCTATGTTTTTATTTTCATTGTCTTCAATCTGGGATTCCTGTGCATTCTTATAATTATATATTTTCAAACATAAGTAATTAAACATTTATTCATTGTAGTGTTCATGAAATTTCAACAGTATAAAGTCTTTTTCCTCATTTCCAACAGCTTATCTAAAACATTATAACTATTTATAAATCATTGTTATATCTGTTTTTAAGTTTCTCACAAGATACATAATTTGCATATATATTTTAAGAAGTGTTGATGAATTTTGATTTTATTCTGCCTTCTTTTTTAGTACTAGGGTAGCTTTTGTTACGGATGCACCCAGAACTTTAAACCTATACCCTATATGTATAAATATGCTGTTCTGAATTTAAATTGATCTACAAAATGGTAAATTCCAGTCTACCTTGTAATGAGATAGTCACTTTGATACGTTCTGGACCAAATTTCCACCTCACGTGGAAGGAAAACCCAATCAAACATCCTCATACCTGCTGCACTCATCTCTCGAATGACTTGGTCAGGAAGTTGTGGTGAACTCACTCCTCACTTCCCTGTGTGGAAAAGCAGAAGAGCTGTGCGTTCGAAGCTCTTTCAAGGCAAGTAGACGAAAAGAGAGACCAATTCTGTGTCCCCTGGCCTTTACAGCTTCAAACGTTTACCCTCTGACATATTTTTGGAAACATTCCTGCTTTTTCCCCTCAAATTTTTCTGTAACAGTCAAGCATGCATCTCATCCAAAATGTAGTTCTTGCTGTGGTACAATTGTTTAAAAATGGCTAGTTTTCTCATATGTTTGCCCATATTTTTCTTTTTCTTTTTATGTTGTTTTTTTTCCCTACAATTTAAATGTAATAAAATGATCATATTAACAAGATTAAGATTTTTTGTCCAGATCGAATAAGATGTTTGTGTTCCACTTTCTTAAAAGAGTTACTGAACATGTTGTTTGAATTTTATTTAAAAGGATACATTCACAATCTAATGACATTACGAGTTTTGGCATAACTAGACAACAAGAGTCAAATGATTTTACAAAATGCTGCAGCTGCCTGATGTTGATTAAGTAGAAAAAACATCAAACCGAGCTGAAGAATTGTACAAAAGATACATGGAAAATGTTTTTAATGTTCAAGAAGCACAAGTGCAAACAAAAGTAGAAACACTTATGGATCCTAACATACTGCTAAAATGGCATCCAAGTCAGATCAAGTCTCTGGAGTAAAGATTTAGTTTGAAGCCAATAAATGTCAAGTTACTAACATAGTTTCCCACATTGCCCTTGATGTTTTAGACAAGCTGTTAGTCCAAACATACAACCTGTAAAGTTACTTTCAATAAATCCTGTTATTTAGTCAAAACTTTTAGTCAACTGTGATGAAGTAGGAAACATCTAAAACGTGCAATGCTTTAAGCCTTGAGAATGTGGGCTCAAAAACATAGAGCCTTCAGTATGATCATCTATAGTAGAACAAATTATCGTGGAATTCCTTCTCCACTTGGGATTGATGGTCTTTTTGATATAAAATGAATGTAACATAAGCTGAATGGAATAAAACAGCTTAATTTGTTGCATTGAACGGAAGAGCCAGTAACAACTGCATGCAAAAATGAATCTAAGAAAAGGTTTTAGAATGATGGAAGACTTTGCCCTCTGACATGTTATCCTCTGTGAATGATAAGTGTATTATTTATGACAGTGACATAGTTGTTCTAATATCTCTTCAATATTTTCTGTTTGAGGGATTATTTTCCCATTCTGCACTCAATGCAACATCCTATAAATAAAGTGATGTAATTTTCTTAGTTTAAGTATTCCAAACGAACATCGTTCTTGTTTTTGATTGACATACATTTCTTCAATTATATAAGTAAATCAGTAATACAAGACTAAAATGTGCACATTAACTAAGCTGATTAGATATGATCATATTTGTGTGATATTTAGGTCAAGCTAAAGATAGCCGTGGTACGGTTAGGGTTAAGACCAGGTTTCACTCTGGATACAGTTCTGATTCATTTGACAGAAACCTGTGTTTTAGTCATTGTGAAAGCAAATTCACTGAATCATCCAGCTGTCACAGCAATCAAGAAACACTGATGCTCAAGTTTTAAAAGGTCAGCTCCAACACAAATGAGTTTGTTTGAAATTCTCTGGTAAATTCCTCTGATACACAATCTCTTTCCATGCTGTTCTCATCGTGACAATCGACTATTCCAAAATGTTTAAATCAATAAATAATGTATGATTTGGTTTACAACTAAATATAAATAGAGAGAGAAGAGTAACTGCTGGTCTCAATCACTTTGAAAAGCCTTCAGAGAGACAATTCTTGTGTCCATCTACTGGTTTCTGTCATCAGACAAAGGAAGGTTTGTCCCAACCCTCAAGTTCAGCCCTAAAATTTGTTGAGTAACCCCACTGCCCCTCAATGAGATCCAGATCAGGACTTGGTGTATTTACTGGTATGTTTTAGGTCACGTTGTAGGGTCCAGTTCTGCTATGCACAGTTTTAATTAGGGCATATTCTAAAATGGTGAGCTGATCGGGTCCTGGTGTGGTAAAGTATCCCAGATCATGGCACTTCCAATCCTATGCCTCCTCTTATGGGATATGGGGTTATTTTCCCAGAGTGCTATATTTGGTTTTCCCCAAGCATTTCTATTCTTGAATGCCTGAGTGTTTTCCTTTTAAGCTCATTCGTCCAAACATCATTATTGTTGAGGGGTCACACATGTGCCTACCTCGCTGTTGCAAACTTAAGTCCGGGAGTTGTGTTTTCCCCGAAAAAAGCTAAGGTTTCCCTCTTAGAAACCCGCAATGAAAATTAAGCTTCTACAGTTTCTTTCTGATTGTACATGCAGGCACTTTCGCATCAACAGTAGCAAAAATCTTCTATAGGTCCTGTAATGAGAGTTTAGTTTTTTTGTTTTTTTTTAAGCATATGATGTTTTGCTTTCAGGATCAACTTGCTAGAAATGGTCATATCTTAGTATCTATGTAATCTTGTTGAATTCTCTTCAGTTTTATTGTTTTTTTGTTTGTTTGTTTTTAACCTATTTTCTATACAGTAGAACTTCTGAATTAAATTTACTCTTCTATTGCCAGATTTATCACATGCTCATGTTGTCCTTTCAGAAGGAATTCAACATCTCTTTCAAACAAACTGTTTGTTTTTGTTTCTCAAATATTTTCTACCCTTTAGTCTCAGTTTAAGCTGATGGTAACTCTCAATATGTCTAACACACGTGCTATAATGGATCATGACTTTTATTTTAAATTTGTAGTGGTCATTGTAATGTCGTTGTATTTCCACAAGATGGCGCCATCGCATCGGTTACCTGTCTTTTGGGAGGCCTGACCTTCAGTTTGTAAATCACCCATCATTGGTCTTGGTAATATTATTTTGAATTTTGAACGCTTGGATAAAAGTTATTTCTGCTACCCTAATTGTGCCACTCATACTCCTTATTTAATATAGTTACGTTTAAAAGTGACACATTTGTTCAACTTTTACATATACACTAAATAAATACTGCTGACTATCTTTATGTCGGTCAGAACATAGCATGAACCACAAGCTCCTGATTTTACACAAATCATCTGATTGCCCAGAATGTGACGGAGACTTGCACCTGCTTTCTCCTAAATGACTGCAAACCAGTTCATGTTTTAATTTAAAAAAGAAAAAGAAAAGCCTCAGACATGCAAACACACCCTTTACGCATAGGCGCGTCTTTGCACGGTCTTAATGATGCACAGAGACGCTCGTTTGGCGCTTTAATGCCCGGGTCTATATTTTGCAAAGCTGCCGTGCAGTTAGTAAATCACTGCGTTAAGGCGGCTCAAACATCGCTCCCTGCTTCTGACATCTCCACTTTTGGACACCGGGACGACGATATGGACTTATAGCGTGCGCCTCTATTTGTGTGTGGGTGGGTGTGTGCGTGTGTTGATGCGCAGGGGTCTAAAT
>JAVLVB010000835.1:473351-494765 GCA_032876305.1 Orestias chungarensis
ATATATATATATATATATATATATATATATATATATATATATATATATATATATATATATATATATATATATATATATATATATATATATATATATATATATATATATATATATATATATATATATATATATATATATACATATATATATATATATATATACACATATATATATATAAAAGCAAACTCCAGAAATTGTGGTATTTATTGAATTTATTATTAGATATGTTGTTTTTAATATCTATCTTTAAAAATAACCCTCATGAAGGAGAGCACTGTGTTAATTTATTCTTCTGCGTTGATGCAACAAAAACCAAACAGCAAAAACTAAACTTAAAAAAAAAGTATTTTTGGATAAATCTTTATTGCTGTGTGTATTTTATATATTTATTTATCTAAAAAGGTTTAATAAGTTTGATTTCAACCAAACTTAAATTGTTTTCAACCCAAACTAAAAGTTAATATTAACAGTTTGGAATTCTAAGAGTAAACAGAATGTCTAAATATATCAAACTTTTTTTTTCCTATTTAAATTTCTTCCTCTGTCTTTCTTCCCTTTTGTAGGAATCCGGACAGAGCAGGACTTATATGTTCGACTCATTGACTCCATGACTAAACAGGTAGGAAGGAAATCCTGCATGAGACTTTAAGAAAAAAAGAAAAAAATAAGTAGTTTGAATGTCCTGCTGCCCAAACACACACACACACACACACACACACACACACACACACACACACACACACACACACACACACACACACACACACACACACACACACACACACACACACACACACACACACACACACATTGCCCTGCCTTGCTGTAAGCCTGTGTCTAAGACCCTTAACTTCAGCACAGCCCCGCCGCCTTGATAAACGACCTGTCTTACCTGTGGAACACATTTACAGAGGCCCAGAAAAAGTAGAGGACATGTGTCCCTATACTCCCCCCTCTGCACAGCAGCCTGCAGGCGAGGATGGTGTGCAAGGGTGTATTTTTTGGAAATGGTTTATGTATATAAATGTGTGTGTGTGTGTGAGAGAGAGAGAGAGAGAAGACTGTGTGTGCATATAGTGTGTTAATATCTGTGCAAGGCGCAGACGTGGTTGTGTGTCAGCGTTGGGGAGAGACAGTGATGCATGCCAGCCCACTCTTTGAGGACCTTGACCCTCATTTCCTCAATGTGAAACAGAACAAACTATCCCGGAGAGCGCGGCGGCAGCCAACGCCATCACACAAAAGAAACGCAGAATGGTGCACATGTTAGCTGGCGCACTCTGACGGAATTCTTCGTGGAGCCGAATTAGACGGGCGAGGAGTAATGTAAAGCCCCCTCAACACTGTTTTCATGTCGGGTCTTTTGTTTTGCCAATTCCGCCTCTAGTGCCATTAGACTCCAAGAGAGTTTGTCTTAGAATGAAAAGAGTAGGAGGAGATAATGTTTGTGCATGCATGTTTATCAGCCTTCTTGTGTGTGGTTGATAGGCAAGGCAGGAGGGGGGAGTTGCAGGGTGATCAAGCCCTAGAGAGCATGTTTAGTGGGGTTGGAGGGGTAACCAGACTAGATTTTTGGACGGCGAGCTGCATGGACCAGATGGTGCACTATACTCCAGTCTGGCAGTCCAACTGCTCACTGTACACCGCTCACAAACATACGTGCAAGCACTAACACACGAGCAGTACATACACGAACACACACTCCCATACAAACAATTTTCCCTCTTACCGTCTCTGTCGGAAC
This sequence comes from Orestias chungarensis, assembly GCA_032876305.1. Taxonomy (NCBI): domain Eukaryota; kingdom Metazoa; phylum Chordata; class Actinopteri; order Cyprinodontiformes; family Cyprinodontidae; genus Orestias; species Orestias chungarensis. The sequence continues at coordinate 475,096 of JAVLVB010000835.1, forward strand.
ACAGCGTTCCTGTTCGGTAGGACGGTATTCCCACGATAGATGCGTTTGCCAGATAGACAAACATTTCTACCAAAATGAGAGGCAAACACATATCCCTCCGTTTTTTTTTTCTTCATTTGGCTTAAAGTTCTGGTTGACTTGTCATCAGCACAGGATGCAAAGATAATCAGAGTTTACGATCATCATCTTTTTTTAGTATTATTTTTTAATTGTGTCCTACCATTGCAGCTCAGGCAAAGAGTATGGCAGCTCTGGCCAAATTACAGTGTCAGGCCCCATATTTACCACAGCAACATAATCTTACATGGAATAGATGGAAGGAAATCCAATCTTTTAGCACAATGCTTCAGTTGCAAAAATTATTTCACATTAAGAAATTAGTGTTGCAAGGTATCATTCTACTTGTGCACCACAGTTAGTGGGTCACTAGCTGTGTTTTTCCAGCATGGCCCTGGTGTGCTTTCTTCTGTTTAGCTTCAGATATATCCTATCGCCTTTAGATCTGAGGACTGGGTTAGCTAAGTAAGAAGTTTGATTCGGTGTCTAGTGAATCTGTTCTGTATTGACTTGACCAGATCTGATCGCTAATTGCAGAAACAATTGATAATGACACATTTTCAGGTTTTGGGCAAAGGTCAACATACTTTATTTTATTTTTTTTCTTAAAATGTGCTCGAGTTTTACATATTACATACATTACAGTCCAGAAAGGGCCTATGAGGCCTTTGAAACAGAAACAGGCACACAGCATCGCAGCTGCACAACTGTAGCAACCAGTTGGTATGAGGGGCTATCCTGATAAACTCCCAAAATCTGCCACTGTTCATTTTGTAAAAGTTTCTTTACATGAGATTTTTTGTATTAAATTAAAGGTTGAATTTGTACCTAAATAAAATCTAAATATTGATACATGATGAAGTGCATTCTGTCCACTATATTACCCAGTCGAACAAGTAACAACTGCAATCGTTCGACTGTATATGTTTGTAATTGTTCCTATTCTCTCTTACAGGCAATTGTTTATGAGGGTCAGGATAAAAATCCGGAGATGTGCCGGGTCCTTTTAACTCATGAGATCATGTGCAGGTGAGCCACACTCAAGCCAAGCTATTCTATTTTTATAGTTCACAATAAAAAAAATAAAAAAAATAAAAAAAACATATATATATATATATATATACAGTGCAAGGCTAAATTATGATAGAAATCTTATTTTCCTCAAAGTGGGTTGGAGAAAGATGGGCCCTGGCCTATTTCTGTGTTGCGGGTGCTTGCATGTGTGTGCATCCCTCTCATGTTCAGCTAATTAGGACAAGGAAAAGCTCATTACTCAAACCCATCCTTCTCGGGCCCCCGTGTAATACTCGGCAGTTTGCCTTGTCCCGAGACTGAGCTATGTGCAGACTCAGATTTCACGTGAAACTTAGATATGCATTCGCACTCAAAAAGCAGCGAGCTCCATCAATAAAAGCATCACGCAGCCCCGTGATGGAGTCCCACCTGAGAGGGCCAGCGTGGAATAGGCTACAAGTAGTGGAACGAATGGCCAGTGTGTAGCTGCTTCCTGGTTATCACACGAGGCAATTTGGACCACTTGTTTTCATATGCTGCAGGAAACGCTGGGGATCAGAAATCTGATCTGGCTCTCCAAGCCTGTAGTCCTGAGGGACTGGAGAAAGCAGGGATGGGGGAGGGTCAGTCTCTTAGTTGTCTTCCTCCATCTCCTCCCACACACTCATACAGTGGAAGCACAGATGTAGTTAGGTGCAGGTAGACACATGCATGCAGACACTCATACACAGAGGAATAAAGGTAGATGTGGTGATACATTATTTTTCAGGGGGGTGTGAAGAAGGGGTTGACGGCACACTCTCACACTGTTCTACAGTCAAATGATTCTGAGAAGACTCGTCACATCAGTATGCAGCCTTTTACCCAGCATACACCGCTTCTCAGGTCCAGTGGGACCACTCTGTGACCCACTTCTGAGAGAGAGAAAGAGCGCAAAATGAGAGAGAAGGGCGGGAAAGAGGGAGGGGGGACAAGTGCAGAGGAAAAATAGAGAACATAAGATGTCTGGTTGTGTGATGTCTGAGAAATGGAGCTAACCTGAGCCCAGGAGGCTAATTCAAGTTTTTTATCCAGTCCCATTCAAGCTCTCTCACCTAAAATTACTCTGCTGATCCACAGAATGAGCCCTGGTCTTAGTCTGAAATACAGATTTTGCCTCTTTTTTTAAACTCCTGAAAATTCTCACGCTCTTTTACTCCCCATTTTCACAGAATGTCACCTGTACTCAAATCCGTCATCCTTCTCCCTTTCAATGTAATCTTTTTTTGTCATTCACATTTCACGGACTAACCCCCAATCTGGTCTTTACCTGTTCTGTTGTTCCCATGCAGTCGATGCTGCGATAAGAAGAGTTGCGGCAACAGGAACGAAACCCCATCTGACCCTGTCATCATTGACAGGTAAGCAAACTTCATCTACTGAACGAGTGACACAAACTACAAACACAAAGGTTGTGCCTAGCGATGGTAAAACACCAATGGGAAAACTCCACTGGGCAAAACGTGTCCCAAAACGGCAGGAAAAACAAGCTTGGAGCAGGTTTTGATGTGTACTGTCGGCCAAGAAAAGGTAAACCTCGTAAGTCTCGTAAAATGGAGGCCACAGGTTTTTGTATTGTTTGTGGAGCGAATATATAATGTTCTGCGTAAGCAAAAAATGTGTGAAGCAGCAGTAAATTATATTCCTGGGCTGTGAGTGGATGAAGTGCAGGGGCAATTACACAGCAGTTGAGCTCCGCTTCAAGTGTGGTCAAACAGTGTTTGTGTGGTTATGCTGATGACTTAACTGATGAGCAGTTTGGGTTACAGCTCCAGTCTCGGGGTGAATGCATGTGTGTCTGTTGGCTGAAAATTGTAAGCTCGGTTCGACGACCACATACAAGTCGCCTGAAGTGTGCGCCTTTCTCCTGCTGTCATAAGCTAGCTCTGAGCGATGCTGCGGCTCGCATGATTTAAAGCCAGTCAGGAAAAAGAAAAGCCCTGTAGATTTACTGTCCAGCCTCCTCTGCAAGTGGGTGTGCATATGCAGTGCACCAGTGTGCTCTCAGTTTAAGGTGTTTATTTGGAGTTCATACATGCAAATTGAAAGGGACAAGTTCTGGAATTTTGAAATCAGTTTCCGTGAGAAGGTTAAAGGCAGTGAATGTCTTGCAGAAATAACTCTCTTGGCATCTAGATTAGCTTTTGGCAACAGCTAGCATCCTGTCAAAGAGAGCAAAGACTAAAGTAGACGTATTCTGTCATTTTATCTGTTTACTATGTTCATGACAAGAAGCACTTGTGCATTCGTACTGTAAAGAGGAGGAACATGCAGACACTGACATATTTCTTGAAACCAGTGGTAAACATGTTTAAAACACATTGAAATTTTTTTAAATCACTGGTTCCATAAATACTAGAACACTTAAAAGTTATTTCGAAGAAGGTTATTGTATGGAACCTCTAGTTAGTAATCTATGGTTTAATGTGACTATGGATTCTAAATAGCATTTTACGAAGCTCTGGACAAGGAATGTTGTTTATATTTTTAATTAATTTAAACCAGGAATAGAAATTGTGCGAGTGGCGGTAAGAACAAAACCTGTGACAGTGTCTTGAAGTTAGAGAAACTGCCTGTTATGAAACGGGGGGCTATTAATACAAGTTTGAACATTCGTGAATTCTCTAGGAGCTACATTTTAACTTTTTTAACTGTTTCTTTTAATTGATTTACGTACATATGTTTTCAATAGTTATGTGCCTGATTTACAAAGTGTGTTGGACAAACTTTAATCAGTTTGGTTCTTTAAATTACCTTTTATAAATTAGGTTCATATTGAACATGTGTCAGTTGACAACGATATGTTGAAGCACAACGATAAGGTAGTTTTACTGTCCCTTAAAAACAGAATTAATGTTTTTATAATCTATATATAGTTTTTTTTCTTCTGTTTTCTTTGACTGTTTACTTTTTTCCCCACAAATGAGTATTATAGTTCTCTTAACTAACATGGCTGTTTTTTAAATAACTGTCCAACGCAAATGTTGCAACCCAAAAAAACGTTCTCGTAAATAGTGTTGATGTTCTGGAAATGTAGATTCTTTTAGTCCGATATTCTTCTTAATCTCTTTCAGGTCGCCTGTTAGCTTTAGCTTCCAGATCCAGGTAATCTGGATGCAAGCATGCAAGATATTCACTTCTTACGCTTTGGTTGAACCTCACTTTAAAGGACTGACCGGAACAAAAACTAAAAGAGAGGTGTTTTATGTGCCAAAAACAATAACTGTACATCGTCCCCGTTTTGTGATCCGCAACAAGTCTGTGAGTCTACTTTACTTTCAGAATGATTTGAATTTGTCACGTTTGAGTGTATTTTCGTGAGTGCTAATGAGGCAGTGACCTGTGCTATCTGGTGAGCGCAGCTGTCCTGTTCTCACTGTTCCTCCGTCAAGAGCTACTCTTTACCTGCGCACGCGTGTGTGTTTGTGCGTACGTTCCGCGCCTTGTTGTTGTGTACAGGCGCGTGCATGTGCGTATAAACGCCACCCTCGTTCCGCTCCGTTGAAGCGGAAAGGCCTCACCTCAGCGCTCCCTGAGACAGCTGCACCCCACCACGTGGCCTCAGACATACACGCCTTGCCCATCATACTGTCATTTTTTAGGGTTTTATGTTGCTTATCTCTGTGCATATATTTGTTGAGCTTTTATTTTAATTTTCTAAATTTTTTGTTGACTCTCTGACTTTCTTTGGCTCACCCAAACTTCTGCTCTGCAAGTTGAGCGACAAATGGAGGAGCAGTCAAGCTGAGAATGGCGTACCCACACCGAGCATGTGTTGTGGCGGTATTCCCCCGACGCCCAGTGGCTCAGGTGTGAGGGCAGCATTAACGAACAACAAATTAGAACAGGGGGAGGCAAAACAACAGCAGCATCTCAGTTTTCCTCTTCAGTAAGCTCCCTTTCTGGACGGGGAAAATAGGTCAGGTGAGTCCACAGCCGTTGAGGAGGTGCCAGTTTTTAACGGAGGGACTGGAGGGTATCAAGAGTGAGGGCGGAGGAATTATGCATTTGCTCATTTAGCACCAATATATTCTTGGCAATTGTAATAATCAAGGATTCATAAACAAACCAACAAACAACTTGGAGGCTGAAACTACTGACTCAATTACCATGAGCTCCCCTCCTTCAAATTCATAAAGAAATATCATCAGCAGCCCTTCTCCATCCTTGAAGTTATTTAGTTCGTTAAATAAGGGCTCGTTAGCCCTCTGCTGTTTTGCAGAGATGATTAGATTTTACAGCCCTAATTAGCTGGGCTAGCTCTAACTCTTCTGGAAGAGTAATGGGTGTGATTGCCTAATTAGCTCCCTCTTGTTATGTCGGTAGAAACAGGCCACTGCAGCAAAACCGCAGGAATGAGGGGAAAATAAAGTCAGCTAATGAGAAACTTATTTGATTGTTAGGAGAACAAATGTGGTGCAGTGTGGAATCTGCGTGGCTTTGGGTACTGTACAGGCTCACCGGGAGAATCACCACTTCTGATGAAAAGACAGTTTTGTTTGGGCTTTAAGCTCTTAAAAGGAAGTGTGTCTGTTTATTATGCACTTGAAAAGAAGCACTTGTACATTTGTACTGTTGACTGGAAACTGTGTGACTGTGGGTTCTAAATATACACAGTTCTGGATATATTAAAGAAGAGGAAAACATTAGATTATTGTGAAAGTTCTGCTCCAAAGCATATTAGTAATTTACAATAAACCTTCTTTCATATCTCCAAATCCTAAAGAATCTTACTCAGAACAGTTTTGTGCAAACATTTAGCAGTGTTATCAAAAATGACACTTATGGTAATTATGGTACAAACAATGCTTCCTAAAATGAGAGTTCTTTCCTCATAATTTAAAACAAATTTCAATGTAAAACTTAGATTTTTAAAATATGGCTATGCATAAAGGTTTCGTTTATTCAAATAATATATCCCCATTGTCCCCATAGCTACCATTGCATTTGTCTGCTTACTGAGAACTTCAGAGTCAATCAGTTTTGTTTGACCTTTGAAAAGTTTTTCGCAACCTTGACTCTAAAGTCAACACTGTAAAAAAAAAAAGAAAATAAAAAAAAAGAGGACAACTCACGCCAGCCTTTATAAATCCAGGCGCAGAGGTGGTGAGCTCTTGTAAATTCAGGTAGACTTTCACCTGACACGTTCTCGACAGCGGTCAAGGAATGCACCTGAAAGGTGAGATGCTGCCTCGCGTCTCTTCCCCTAGGGATACATGTGTGGTCTGCTCCGGCTTCTAACAGTGGCAGGATATTACGAGAGGAGTCCTTAACCCTTCAGACCTCCGTTTCCTCCTCTCTCTATCACTCCTGCTTAGCGTGGGGTTAATCATATGCAGGCGCTGGCTATGATCAGTCCATCATGTGGCTGGATGGGCCTCAAATCACAAACACATTTCCCTGCTGGCTTGTGCACAACTACCCTGTCTCTTTGAAAAGCTTGTGTTGAAAGTGTGCTCCCATTTAATAATTCAGCCTAGCGTGTTTTTTTTTGTTTTTTTTCCAAGTAAACATGATTGCCAAATGCATGAATGTGAGATGTTTCTGATGGTGAATGTAAAATCATAAAGCATCTTGTATTAGTTTTCATCCTTATCATGATGTCTCTGCAACTAAACTATTTTGTGTTGCGTTCAACTTATTCAGTAAATTGCTTACTTGATATTTAAAGTAAAGACAGCCTCATCATGTATGCGACATGTTCCTCTTTGCTGGAAAGAATTGCTTTTTTTTTATGGGTTTAAGAGAGACGAACAGGAAGAAAGTGGACTCGAAAAGCAGAGAAACCGTGAAACACCTCTGCCAGAATCCAAGTAGCATCCTCTTCGAGGATAATAGGCTAAAATTGAGAGCGACAAGCTTCGTTTTGTAAGAATAATCCATCAAATGTTCTGTATTTGGCACTATAGCTGTCCCTCCAGCACCATGTGTCCTCTCCTGGCTCCCACCACCTGTGTCCTGTGGCCCTTTCCCACTCATCCAGCTTCCACTTGCCAGCTGCAGGGCGTCCCCCCGGGCAGAGAGAGCCTCTTTGCAGTGGGGGTAGGAGCGTGGAGAGATTCTGTGACCAAAGATAAGGATCCAATGATTATCTCAGCAAGGCCAATGATCTGCTCTCCCCAGCAAAATGGGGGTCACTCCACATAGTGTTTTTTATTGTTGTTTTTGAGCTTGCATATGTTTGGATTTGCACACACTCCTCTGGCCGGTCTGTTAGTGTTGCCCATTTCCTCGCATGCGTGTATTGGCTTGGATATCCGTATGTGTGTGTTGACAGAGGCCTTTCCCCGGCGAGTGTGCGCGCGCGAGCGTCTTGAGTGAAGAATGTCAGGCAGGAAGTGCTCCTCCCGGGGAGGATGATGTCATGGTCGACTGTTTCCTGTTCCCCGAGCCTGTGAAGCAAACGCGCTCTCAGCTTTACGGTGGGAATTTCACACTTGCTGGTTTTTTTTGGTTCACCTTTTGGTCTACCTTACACATAAAAAAAAAACTGATGTTTTCAGAATTTTGCAGATTTTTGAACATCCAGTGCAACACACTTCCAATTTGTCCCAGAATTTCTCCTTTGGGGAACTCCTTTTATTGTTTTTGTTGTTTTGTTTAGATGCACTTCCTGGGGTGAGAGGTCATGTGTTGCTTTAGCTGGCTAATGTGGGGTAGTGAATAATGTATGTCATTGACTTTATGTCAGTCCTCCAGCCCCCCCATGCAGAGCCCACCCATGTTTAATTCATCCATCTTGTCTGTATGTGTGGATACTCGTGCACACGGAGGAGTCTGCAAGCATGTGTGCGCGCGCCAAAGTCTGCAAACGCATGTGTGTGCGCGCGTGTGTCATTTAGAGGCCCAGTCTGCACCTGTCCAGCCATTAGCCCCCTTCTCATTTGCATTTGATGCTAATGCGGTTTACTGGCAGCGCCATCCGTCCCTTTAGTTTAGTTTCATTTTCAGGACTGTAATACTAAGAAGGTGAGCAGAGTGAGCGAGAGAAACCGTCCCACATTCTTCGGGCCGCATCCAGCGATGCGATCTGAATTTTAGGGTCTTTTCCCTTCCTGCTGTTTCACGCTCTGCTCCGCAGTATTTTCACATGCTGTCTCTGTGCACCTATCAGAAGCTTGACATTTCCCACCAGGAGAAAAGGACACTTGAGAGAGTGACATAAGAACCTGCAGGTGATTCCACATTTTCTTGTTTTATTTTCTTTTATCTGGGTTTTTTGCAGAAGCTGCAGAGATTTCCCTCTTCTAGGCCGATGTTTGCGTTGCTGATGATGCGCTGATTCTTTGCTTGTGCACGAGGATGTGGGAAGTGTCTGTGTGTGTGTGGGGGGGGAACATTAGATGTTATAGGAGTCTTTGAAAAGGACTGGCCCTGAGCTGGGTTGTGATGTTTGTGCAGGGCTCAGGGGCAAGGAGCGAGAGTTGCTGGCTCATCGATATGCAGGCAGAACTTCCCTCCCTCAGGTGCTATAGTATCCTCACAAATTTAACACACATACACACACACACACAGACACCAACAAGACCAGCCAAAAAAAATGAAAAATAGCACGTGTGAAAAAATGTTGTGCATATGCACTCAAACACACGAACAGACGCACATTGACCCGCAGCTTTCTGCATCTGTTTGGTTGTGTTCTTTTTTTTTCCCCCCTTGCAATGGTTCCCTTACCCACTTGCCTGCAACAAACACCCACCCTCCACACCCACCCCCCCAAACCAACCAGCGCTGGAGGAAAGCAGGTCCCAAAGGGAATGGACGGCTGCGCTGATTGACAGCAGGGAGTTTGGAGGTCGAGAAGCCTCCACAACAGTGCAATTTTTTTATTTTTTTATTTTCCCCCCTCTCATCTGGACCTTCAGCCTTCTCATCCCCAAGCAACTGGTTTGCTTTCATTTGCCAAAAAATAATAATAATAAACCAATAATTTCCAGAACATGTACCCGGGTTGTGTTTTATTGTTTGCTATTATGGTGAAGTAAACGAAGAGAAACAATCTGTGGCAAGCTACATTGTGGAAACAAGTTTTTTTCTTTTTTTTTCTTAATGTTTAAATTTTTGTTTACCCAATAAAGTAAGTGGAGTTAGTTGATAATTTATAGGTGGTAAAGTTAATGCTCTCCAGCTGAATAGGTAAATGAGTTTATTAGGGGGCATTTAAAACATAATTTACAAATGTGGTGGCAGTAAAAAGTTTTCAGTTTTGTGACTAGTGGACTTTGTTTTTGTTTTTTTTTATTAACTGCAAATGCCAAAGTTGTAGCTGCATTTTTTCTGCCAAAACTGCCTTGTCAAACACCGTCTTACAAAGTTGTATGATGTAAGGGAAGGAGTTATTTCTCTATTTTGCTTTTAAGAAAAGCTATATTCGAGTCAACCTGCTTGGAGGAGAATCATAAAAGATAAACCGTCAGGTCTTACTATAGTTGTTCAAATGTATAAAGGGGAATTTTGACACTTGAATATGTTAAGATCATTCATGCCAATATTATGCCGTTTCCATGGCTGTACAACAAGGTAATTCGGCTGAAATCTTAAATCTTTTACAAGTTCGGTTTTCTTTCAGAATTGCTCTACATTTCTTCTCTATCCATATTCATATAGATTATGACCAGCTTCCGTGTCCCTGCAGAAGAAAATCGTCCCCATTGCAAATGCAGGTGTGCTCAGGGTAATCTGCATTGTTTTCAGCAATACATAACAATCCACGTATTTACTTTGTCTCCTTGATAGCTTGATGACACTTTAATCTGGATTAATTCTTTCTTCCACGTTTTCTTTTTAATATAATAATTTTTAGAATGTAGAACTCCATTATGTAACAACAAATTCTCACACGTAAGTTTAAATTTTTGCAACTGTTGTGTTTGCAATTGACCACTCGTCTATTGGCATTTCTGTGTTGTCTGTGGAACGTAACTCCAAGCTTGTGAGGGTGAAATACCAAGGTGTAGTGCTACTTGACATGCTGGCTGCCTAGCAAAGCATTCAGTCCAAGGGTGTCATTTAGTTTCCATGGCTCTGATTGGCTTACCTATATTGGCTTATGTGGTCATGCTAAGATGGTTTGCACTGTATATGAATGTATGCTATGGTTTCTTTTTGGCCTTTGCTCTTGTAAAATTACTCAGTTTTTCTGAGTTTTTTTTAGCTTTTTACAGCTGGATGTAGGTCCTAAACTTCAAATAATGGGAACCTACGTTAACCCACTCCATGCCAGGACTGACAAACTCCAGTAGGTTTGAGACAGTGCCACACACTTTCTTCTATACTTTGTTTCTCTTCTAAATTTTAAAGCTTCAATTAAAAGTTTTAAGATGTTGTTTATTAACCTAACCCAGCTTTAAACCTCTTTAAAACAATCTCCTAAAAACAAATTATGAAACAGCTGTATTTGCAAACAATTGGTTTAATTGGATAATTTATTTTGAAGACGAAGGGGTGAATACAAAGGCTGGTTATACTTGGAGATTTATATTGGTAGATTTGGAAATTGGACAAACGTGCATTGCGGTTTGGACAAGTTTAAGAAAACATTTATTATTTGAAAGTGTCGATGAATGCTGCTGTGTATTTGTAATTGACATAAACTTAAGAAAAACAGTTTTCATTGTGAAGCTGTTTTAAGTTTGTTGCGAATATAGATACAGAGTGAGTTGTGCAGGAAAAAAATCCATCACAAAATGTCTGGAAATACGTTAGTTTTTATTCCATAAACAGCCTAAATGGGTTTTATTTAGGTAAACTTAATGCCGCGCAAACTTTGTAATACTGATTCTTGGGTACCAATAGATTTGTGCTATACTTTCCCTTCGCTTCATAGTATTGCATTTCTTTTGTTTATCTGTCACATAAAATAGCAATTAAACACATTAAGGTTTTTGGTTGTAAAATGACAACATGTGAAAGAGTTTCGGGGATAAGCACTGTAACTGGTTGACATCCACTACTTGAACTGGCTGCTCTCCTTTGCTCTTCCCGCTGACTTAGTGTTGGTGTTTGTTCCCTCGCAGAATGACGGGGTTAGGCTTGCCAGGGCTGACCCAAATGAGTAGCATTGTAACTCTCACAGAGCTATTTAGGAGTTGTTTTTTTTCTTCTTTGGTTTTGAAGATTACAGGCTTGGGAGATAAAGAAAGAATAGTGGTTTTAACAAAATGGATTTATGTTTACCGTGTGAAAAAGGTCTCGTGTGTAAGAGCATGTGGTACGGCGAGTAAGGAGAGCACAACATTTTCCAGGATTTAGTCCGTGACTCGCTGCAGAAGATGTGCTCAATTTGCTTTTTAAATGAGGCGTGAAGAGAGCGAGCGTTCCATGTGATGGTATACATTCAGACGTGCATGGTCTGTGTGTGCGTGTGTGTGAGAGAGGCACAGGATGCAATGCTTTGTTGTCTAAGTGCTCTGATGTGTGTGGACAGTCTAGCACACGGCCCACTAAGTGCTCTCTCACAGCCAATGTGCTACATGACTGCTTGTGTTGCTGCTCTTAATTGAATAGACACACTGGCCCCTCTCAGTGAAGGATACTCAGTCCTTCCCTTCATAGCAGGCTGAGACTGTGACACCGAGCCGCTTCCTGATTTCAGCCTTCAAGGATTATTCACTGTTTACTGATTATTTTTGGCTAAGTGAGAACCCAGACCTTATGCTTTGTGCCAGCTCCCTCCGCCCTTCCCTGGACTGGTGCGTCTCAATTCTTTACCACCCGGTTTCCAGGACTCTGCCCCTTTTTCTGTTCTTCTACTTCGGCTGTGAGGCGCAGGATGTGAATCCAGGTGTCCAGGATGAGTGTTTGTGACCCGCTGGGTTCGAGCAAGATGTACGCTGTGTTGATTGTTTTCCACAAATCTGTCCAGGAAGAATGGATCGCTGGGCCAGGCTCTGTGAGCGGCGCTCTCAGTTTCACGTGTCACAATGAAAGGAAAGCCTGGAGGAGACAGGGAGGGAGAGATGTGTACCGTGATAGTGGTGGCAGAATTGTGCAACAAAACTTGTGGTATTCGCTCCGTCTTGCAAAAGTGTTCGCACCAGTTCACATTTTTCACATTTTGTCAGGTCACAACCACAGACCGCAATCAAAATCCAGGCTTAACTAACTCAGGAATCTGTGACAAGACAAAAAAGGTCAATATTCCCTGATGTTCTCCATTGTGTCCTACTTGAATTCTGATTTGAATTTAGAAGAATGGGCAAAACAAACAAGTTTTTTTCTGTCAATGTACAAAACATACACTAAAAGACTTGCAGCTGTTTCAACAAAAGCTGTATCTAGTATTGACTGCTGAATATAAACAGTCTCCATTTTATCTGCTACCACATTGAGGCAACACTCTTACACACAAGACAGACAACTTTACGTGAATACAGACTAATCTAAGGACAATTTGGAGAGACCAATTAACCTAACAGTCTTGCTTTAGGACTGTTGCCAGAAGCAAGAGTACCCAAAAAGAAACTGACACACGAACAGGGAGAACATACTGTCCCTAGATATTAATTTAAACCCCACCTACCAGTTGTGCCACTATGCATGAAATGTTCCTTATGAGTAATTTTTATCTTTTTTGGAAGATTACTTTAGTTTTATTTGAACACATGAAAAAAATACACTTCTGAGCCATTCTGTAACCATCAATGTCTCAAAGTCCAACCATTTCATATCCACTCTAATGCATTAGTTTCTGGCATTGAGCTCGACTAATTTGAGCCGTGCTGTTAGAATACAAAAACAGAAAACTTCAAGGGGGTAACTTTGCGTTCATTAAATGTAAAGCACATACATCAGCGTGCAGACAATTACGGTCAAAACAGTGTTTGATCAAAGCAACAATACATCTTTCCATCCCTGTTATATTCTTTTTCATTACTTTACATTCAGCACCAGCAAATCAGACCCCAGCACATGTCACTGTTCCACTTCAAACAGCCAGCGCTGAATTTAAAGGCCTTTGTTTGTGTTTATGTAACTCGTGAGGGGAGACAAAGTAAGGCGTAGGCAATCGACCGAGACACTTTGTTGTCTCTACACAGCTTCACCCCCTTTATGTGTGCGCTGCGAACATTGTTGGTTTGTTTACCGAGCGGCTTGACCTCGCTGGAAGGAATGTTCACTCATTTCCTTGTCTTTTGTCTCTGATTTTCTTCCTTATCCATGTGTCTCTTTCCTCTTCTTCTTCTTGTTCTTCTTCTTGTTCTTGTCTCCTTCTCTGTCTGCCCCTCTGTTTGTCTCATTTTCTCTTTGGTCCTCCCACTCAAACCTCCAGATTTAACTCTGGAGGTTCGTCTGGTTAATCATACTTGGAATCTTCCCCAGCGTTTGAACATCACCTCCTCTGCAGCGCGCTCTTCCCTCGACAGAGAAAGTCATGCTAATGATCCCGGTTATTGGCTTCTTCCAGCACTGAAACCGCGATTTACATGCGGTGACATTCAGTTCAAACGAGCAGACCTTTGCAACCTTATTTTCTCTCTCTGGAAAACAATTAACCGTGCTGGTTGCTCCCACTGTAACTTCTCCCCTCCAACCCCCCTCGCTGCACCACTCCTCCCTCTTCTTCTGGTTATTGTCTTTGCACAAACAGGGAAGATTTACTGCCAAAAGAATGAAGGGTGTGTGAAGTTTCAGAAGCAAACGAGCCTCTAAGTTCTTCTTTTGTTTGGAGGAGCTTGGGGATGCTTTTTGTGTGAATCTGGCTTGGACGTTTTTTTTTAATATATATTATTTTCTTTTTCTAAACTGTATCGAATTTGTACAAAAAAACAAACAAAAATGAAGAACCCAGTTTATGCATATCTGCACTGACCTTGGTAAATTTAGAGTGTGCTCTCTTTTGCACACCCCCACAAATAGACATATAGCTCACAGAGGCACGTTCAAACGCAAAGACAAACTTTACAAGCGTGCCGCTAATGAAGCGCATCTCTCCTCTGTCATTGTGCCCGTGTTAGCATGACAAGATGTTTACACACGCAATCACGGTGCCGTCTCTGATGCAGGCCTGGTATGAAAGGGAAGACAGAAGGAGAGGGAGGCATGACGGCAGGCATCAGGTGTGGACCGCTTTTTCTCTGCTTGACAGTTCTGATGGTACCCCACTGAGAAATATAGAGGGAGACGTACCTGGAGAAATATATCTGGAAAAGGAAAGACTTGTGATTGTTCCATCCAAATAAAGGAGTTTTCTATGCCCAGCTACTGGGCCTTCCAAGAGTATTCTCACTGAGATGAATCGATACATTTAATTTATGATTGTTAAGTAGAGGGGGAAAAAATGCATCAACAAATTGGAATGCTATTCCTTTTTAATCTGATACCCCCAAATCTAATCCCATGCATGCAGATGCCTTAAGAAATCAACAAATTTCAAATTAAAAAATCGGTATTTATGAACGACTGACAAGAAGAAAGCCAGTTTGGGGGAAATATTGTGCTCTGGTAAGATGAGACCAAATTAAGCCGTTTCAGCGGCTGGATAGCTCAATTGGAATGTTGCCAGATTTCCAATTCAAAGCTCATGGGTTCAAATCCAGCCCAGGGCAAAAATACACCACAGCATCCAGTGTGGGTCCTTAGGCATGACCCTTTGCGCTATTGCCTACCTGGCACCTGCAAAATGGCTGCCTCGGTGTGGTTTACACCAAAAAAAAATTCCTACAGGATCAATAAAGTATTTATTATTATTATTATAAATTCTGCATGCATGTAGGATACTGTACTGCAGAAACTAACACCCATCTAATACTGTACAAACAATATCCCAAAGGTGAAACATGGTGGTGGCTGCATGATGCTGTAAGGATAGTTTTCTTTAACAGAGAGGGTAAATCTGGTTTAAACGAATTGAAAGATGAAACAAAATAAAAACAAAACAACTCTGAAAAAAACCTGTTAAAGGCTGCAAAAGATGTGGAGGCTGAGTTTCAGCTGCTTTGAAAGTTGGTAAGATTTATCATGAAACATTTTAGATAAAAATACTAGTTATGCATTATTTCACAATAAATTCCTCCCAAAATGAAATGATGGTGAGGTTCAAACATTACATAGCTTTGAATAGTTTGAAGGCCATGAATATGTTTGCAAAGGGCTGCGCATCCTTGAATCCGGAGGAAAACAATTAGACCCAAAACACTTCCCCTTGTCCCGCAGTATAGATTACAAATGAGCAAACCTGGCATTTATCACATTACTACAAACATTTATTAAAGCCGAATCCCCTCTAAAGCTGCAGAGATAACAGTGGGTAATTGCAGAGACTGGCTCTATTAGTTAAGTATGCCTAATGTCACTGCCTCAGAGCATTAATGGACGCCGTCGTATTATGTTCCTGCGCTCATTACCACCCCACTCCCCTTCAAACGGATACACACAAAATCCCCCACACACCCTCACCCCCCCCCCTCCTCATCCTCCTCTATTGACCCTCCTCTATTGACCCTCCAGCAGGAGTCTGTGCCACTCTAATGAGAAATGGAAAACACTACGCGGAGAGCTCCAAGACACACACACACACACACACACACGCATACACAAACGCATACACAGTTATACAGCATCGCGCACAATCAACGGGAGACATTACAAGGGGACAGAGGGGTACAACACCATAATCACACACACCCAGGGAAACAATTGTGCCGTTATCAAAGTGATCACATTATAAAAGTTTAATAAACACCAAACGGCCTAATGGTGAATTAGCCCCGCATCTGCCCCGCGTTGTGCCAGGCTATAATTAGTGATTTAACGGAGACAAACAAATGTTTTCCAGTCCCAGCCTTTTCATAGGGCACAGATTATTATTATAATATTTTTTTTTGTCAGAGGTAATTATCTTGTTTGTCCAGAAATTAAAGGAAAGGGTTATTTATTTATTCTTTTATTATTTATTGTGTTTCACGACCTTGGGATGCCAAAAAAGTCACTCGTAGTCAAAACGCTGAAGCTCTCTGGGAGGGAGAAGAGTTTGGCTCATGCTCCACGTCTGGTTCTCTAAGTGGCTACTTGAGATGCCCATGAAGAGAGGCGGATGGGTGCTTGAGATTTTTGAGGAGGAGGAGAGTGTATGAAGGAGGGCACAAGTGTAGGGGAATTGGGGGGTGGAAAGAAGAAGAGATACAGAGAAAGATGCTGGTGAATGATGTAGAAGAGAAAAGAGGAGGGAAGCAGCACGACAACGACAGGGACCTTTAAAGTATTCAGAACTTTTAACCTTTCATAAAAAAAATAACACATGCATAAAGTGGTGTATATTATATCATATTGAAAGATTATTTATAGATTTCAACATTTTTTTGTGAATTCAGTTCAGATACCGTATCACTTTGCTCCTACTGAGTCATATTGGATGATGAGCATCACTTTTAAACTCTGGCCATTGATTCTCACTTATAAGGTGTGTGCTTTGACTAGGCCATTCTAACAGATTATGCATTTTTGTTCGTTATAACTTTGGCTTTCCTGTCACTGAATTAAGGCAATTTATTAAGAAAACAATACATTTTATTGTCTTTGCAGTTCTTTTTTTGTTATCTGTTGCACAAACTCGGGATACAATGCATCAAAGTTTGCTGTTTTAGAGCCAGAAAATAAAAATAATAAAAAAATTCAACAAACATGAAAAGTTTTTTGTCACGCTCTAAAAGAGCAGTTTTGTCCATTCATTTTGTACGCATTTGGATGCATGCCTGTGTGGACAGGTTTAGACGGAATCATTGACATAATCGTCGCTGTGTGCAGGACCTTCTTCCTCACTCCTCAAGATCAAATCAGGACCCTTCTCCATGTGAAATGGAGGGAGGGCAAGAAAACAGGCGTTTAAGAGAGGAGGCAGAATATGGCTTTGATCCAGTGAGTGAGTGAGTGTGTGAGTGAGTGGAGGAGAATCAGCCAAGGGGGAGGAAGAGGGCAGCTGCTGAGCTTGTAGAAAACATTGCTTCCAGCATACACAAATGTCCAAACCAACCTAGCATGTGTGTGTTGGTGCGTGTCTGCATCTGCTCCAATATATATATATATATATATATATATATATATATATATTACATTACTTTTTACACATACTTATCTGCTCACGAATCCAGATCTCCTGGGTCAAGACGGAAGGGGGGTAGTTGTGCGATGTGAGACGTTTGCATCAATTCGAGGGGTTATACCAGCAAAAACTGAGCAGTTAGTGACAAAACTGATTCCGGATCAGCCCTCATTAACTAAAAGGGCATGGGGACTGTTTGTCTGGATGAGAGACATGACCTCAAACCAGGACCAATTAACAGAGAGGGCAGAAACTAGCTGGGAACCAGTGGTTTGTATACCTTTCTCACACAGCGGCTGGATTTGAAATGAAACCGAGAAGATTTTTGTTTTGTTGCTTAGTTTTAAGTTATCCTTCAGGTATTTATTGTCAGGGATGAACACTCGTACTATTTCACACACCCTCTCTCTCACACACATACACACACAGGGCAAGTATCCACCTGTTCTCCTCTCTTCTCTTTTGCCTGAGGGGATGAGTTTGGTAGATAACAGTTTGAGTGGGCCTGCTGCAAAACACTAATCAGACCTAACACTGTCTAATTAGTACAGAGTCCACTGATTGGCTTACAGCAATAATTAACACAGGTGAGAATAATTAGCTCCCCATAGACCTGTTTGTGTGTGTGTGTGTGTGTGTGTGTGTGTGTGTGTGTGTGTGTGCGTGTGTGTGTGTGTGTGTGAAAGGGGAGGGGGGGTGTTTGGGTAACTGTGTGTGTGTGTGAAGGATGTTATTATGCAGTCCTTGTCCCCAGTGAGACTGAGGAGGCAGAGAGAAGAATCAAACTCATTACTGAAACCAGGCCAACCTGTGTTAGGTGCTCTGCTTTCCCACACCCAAAGAATTAGCCACAGAGGGTGCACCTCCAGTTTCTCCTTCCCCCTTTCACTGTCTTTGCTGTTTCTCTGTGTTTTTTTGTTGTTTTTTTCTTCCCCACTCTCACTTTTTACTGATGACTGAATACGTAGTTTGTAGTTTGAGGGGGAATAAAAAAGAAAAGAAGGGAAGATAAGATGAGACACAGAGCATCTCTCCATCCTCCCTCTTTCTCTCCGGTGGTCTCCTTTTCAGTTTTATCTCTCAGTGCTTGCCCATCCTACTCTTGAAGTAGTATGAGAACAATAAATACTGTACGTTGTCTTCTTCACACAAAAATGTGATTGAACGTAAAATTTTAAAGTGTACGCAAAAGTATTGACAGTCCTCAAGCTTTTTACACATTTTGTCCCTGTAATCCCCAAATTGTATGTGGTAGACTAACATGAAGTTATATAGTAGATGCGAGCATTTGTATTCTGCCCCCAACACTCTTATACCCCTAAGTAAATCCATGACAGTTAAGCACCTTTTTTCTCAAAGGGTCAGGCAAACTGCGTTGGGATACACCGTACAAACAGTATAAACAACTGTTCAACGAATATCTCAAAGGATTTTTGAAGAGCTTTCGTAAATGAACAGCATATTAAAGACCAATGAATAACGCAGAGAAATGCGTATTCGTTGTGGTTAGAATATAAAACAAAATCCCATGCTTTGAACATCTTACAGAGCACCTACAGAAAAAGGTACAAACCCACCAAGGATTTGCCTTCAACTAACAAGATCCAGAAAACTGTTAGAGACTGCAAATGACTTCAAGGTTAGAGGTTCACATTCAAGCAAGACAATGGCTCCAAACACATGGTCAGAGCTACATTAGAATAGTTAAGATCATAGCATAATAATGTTAGAATGGACAATTAAAAGCCTGAATTCAAATATTAACATTTCAATAACAAATTGGCAGAAAAATAAAAGCTAATTTGCAAAGATCACTAAGGTTCAATAATACTTTGTGCTCCCCTGCAATACAACATCTTAATAAAATATGCTGAAGTTAATACTTCTGCAAAGCCCTGTATGGTGCATACACTCAAAACTAAAACTTTCCGCCCAGCAATCAGTAATACACTTTGTCTAATGAGACAGACTGAGAAAGAGTGACAAAGACAAATCAGACATTTCTTTTTTGCTGAAAGGCTGGCCGTTGTTCTGCCGCCTGCAAGCAGCATGGTGTCCTCCATCTCGTTGTCTTTGGTTATTTTTACCAAAGTGGCGCCTCTTTGATCAATGGAACATCAGAGAGACGAAGACGAGCACACAGCCATTGAGAAGGGGGTTAATACTGGAACACAATTGACGGCTTGACAGTTTTTAGCTCCGAGGCACCAACATTGTGAAATAGTTACGAGACGGTGATGGAGGTAACTCGAATTAATGCGCACGCTCATACACATATTTCTCAAGAGCTGTTTTTTGTGCTAAATAAATAACAAGCAATGATGTAAATTGGTGTTTTTTCTGGAGTATGCGGCTGCTCCCGGGATGTATTTTTCATGTTACGGCATTTTTGAGTGGCTTAGGAGCACAGGATGTGCGGATAATGAATTTAACCCGAAACTGTGCGCGAACACACACCAATATACCTGTCTCATCCTCATGTAAACACACACACACACACACACACACACACACACACACA
>JAVLVB010000835.1:523656-551950 GCA_032876305.1 Orestias chungarensis
TGTGTGTGTGTGTGTGTGTGTGTGTGTGTGTGTGTGTGTGTGTGTGTGTGTGTGTGTGTGTGTGTGTGTTAGGGTTCACTATTGGTTCACCGAAGTGAACCAATAGTGAAATCACTAGAGGTCCAACAGGACAGCTTGTAGTCATATCCTCTGGGGGGCTTCTGTTTTGTTTTTTTGAATTTTTTGTTTTGTTTTTTTCTTGGGGTCTGCCTACTCGGCCTGGCTGCTCAGATTTGAGGCAAGCAAGGCATCAGCCCTCAGGAAACATCCAAGCTGCGTACCCACAGGGAAAACAGACGGATGGGACAAACGCGATTCCCGGCGAATAATAATAGTTGCTTCTCTTTGTCTCCCGGCACAAAATACGAGCCTGAAATGCATTCAGGCGACTGGAAAAAACTCTGTGGAGATGCGGAGACCTGAAAGGGCTGAAGAGTAGTCAGGACCTCGTGTTGACTTCCAAGGAGTGTTCAAAAACAGAGGAGACAGAGAGAAAGGCAGAGACAGTACATTAGGAATGAATTATGTGGAGAGAGCACTTATCCAACAGCCCTCTTCTGAAGTGTTTGTACTGTAAGCCTCAGATCTTCATTGTATTTATTCTAATGTTTAAATATTCATGGTAAATCTTCTCATATTCAATTACCGCTGCACGAACACAGCATGCAGAGAGAGTGCTTTCTCTCTGCTGCCACGATGAGCTCACTCTTTGGTGTGTGTGTGCGCGCGTGTGTGTTTAGCTTGTTCCCTGGAGCGATCAAGCCTTTGTTATATTGGAACCAAGCTCTGTAATTGCTTATATTAGTCGCTGATCAACGCAGGACCGCAACTTTCACACACACACACCAACACACATACACTCATACGCATGAATGCGTTCACCCCCGCATGATTCTTGAACGTCTTTTTATTAACCACCAATGCAGCAGACAGAAAGAGATTCATTACATCACAGGCTAACAAAGACACAAACCAGACCTTATAGAGAGTATCTACGTGTGCCATGTTTGGATTCATGTTCACCGCTTGATTAAGTCAGGTGTCTAGGACATGTCACGCCGTGTTTCTTGGCTAAATGTTGAGTGTTTTTTCTTATTAAAAGTGATACACTTAAAGCTTTATTTGTGTGTTGTTGTTGTTCTTGTTTTATTTTAGCGCTTAATGAGCCAACAATAGACTACGGCTTCCAGAGATTACAGAAGGTGATTCCCAGACACCCTGGAGACCAAGAGAGATTACCCAAGGTAAGGTGCCTCTCCACTCCTCTCGTTTTACTGTCCTTTTGCGATTTTCCCATTGAAGTTGTTTTAAAGGAAATTGGCGAGGTATAATTGGAAGATACAAGATGTACTGAAAACTTCTTCAGTTTCATAGAAGTTGCAAAGGGTGCTCTGTGTTCACGCACAGTGAGTGCTTCAGAAACGATAAGCACAGAATACAGTGTCCACATCGTCAATGTATGATCCCGTGAAAAAGTATTTTTACCCTTTAATTAGATTTTTTTAATGTTACAATTAAAATTTTAAATACATTTTACACAGAATTTTCTATGAGAGAATATTAGTGAACTGAATTCACCATGAAGGAACACAATAGTCACGTGAAATATAGTGTTTTTGGGAAGTTTAAAGCTGGATTTGATAATAAAAAGGGGGTGCAGAGTGGAGCAGCTAGTAATATTGTTTCTGTGGTTTAGGAGTTTCTCGGATTCTGGAAAATACAACTGCATTAAATTCTGAACACATAACCCTCATGGTGGTGGCAGCATAAGGCTGTGAGGTGGATTTTCTTTAACAGGAGCAAGGTTGCGGATCACAAATTAGGAGATAAAACCTGAAACTGCAAAAGATCTGGGAGTGGACAAGGGTTCACCTTACAACTAGATAGGTCTGCAATGGAAAAGTGTTTGTATTTGTGTCTTGGGAAGCTCCAATCAAATCCCAACCTAAGTTTAAACAGCATCCAATCTGACTGAGTTTAAAGGTGAGCAAAAATGTTGGTCTGTAGATGTGAAAATCTTTTATTGCAACTGTAATTCAAAAGAAAGACGGTTCTTCAAAGTACAAAAAATCAGGGCATAGGCCTTGTTAATGGGTTTTACTTGAGAGAGGTGTGAAACTATGAACCATTTTCTTTCAGCGTTACACCTGTGCAAGATTGAGTGCCGTTCTATCATATAAAATTGCAAACAATACTTTTAAAAAAATGTGCTAAGTGAAATAGTTTTGAAAGCTTTTACAGGGCATTTTATATGGATATTGTCTATAGAAGAATATAATTAACAGGAAAAACAAATAAAAATGTTGCTCAATTTATTCTCCAACTGTGTATAAGGTCACTTAGACTGGCAAAGAGGGTTTGTGCAGAGAAGGAAAGAGAAAAAAGAGGGAGGAAAGGAGGCTAAGGCAGAAACAGGGTAGGTGATCCATCATAGCTGTCCAGTCCCACCTCCTGCTGGGTCAGTGGATCGAAGTCAACCCCGGGTGGACTTTATTACTTTCAGCACACATCTACAAAAGTAGCACACACTAACAGAAATGCGCATGCACACGTGTGCAATGGGTGGAAGGAAGTGGAAACAGGATAAAGATGAAGAGCTCAAGTAGATGCAGAGGGAAGATAAAGAACTTGCTTGTCCTCACAGAGTGTCTGCTGGATGTGAGACCGGTCCTGTTGAGTTGGGTCTTTAGCCTATCAACCCCCTATATCTCTCTAAATATCTATCCATCCATCTCTTTTTCCTCTCCTGCTACGTCTCCCTCGCATGGCGGTGTCTTTTTCGTTTCTAAATGAACAGCAGTAGCTGGCAGACCCGTTTGTTCATTTCAGAGCTATTGATTTGTGCCTTTATTGAGGTAATAACACTTTGTTGACCACACTTCTCCCAATTGTTGGCCTCAATCATCTCAGTCGGGCAGGAGAGGGGGCACACGCAGTCTACTTCTGGATCTGCATACGGTTACGTTGCCTTGAAAAATAATTACTACACCTAAGAAATTCTCACATAAAGAAATGTATGTATTCTCCTGTGCAAAATAAGTGAAAAGAGGCTCCACAAAGATTAGTTTTCAAATCCTGAAACATGTTCTTATTTGAATTTAGGTGTGGACTTCAGTTGAGCTGTTAAAGCATATCTGTGTTTTCATCTAAACTATCCAATTGAATGATTAACGAGTGCTATGTAAGACGCTCGAATCTGCAGATATTGTTTTATAACCTGACCCAGCTTAGATGTCCTTAACTTTATCCTCTTCCTTGGACTTCAAGAAACGGATTGCTATCCAACAAACCTGTATGTCCTTCAGAGAACAGTTTATTCTGAGATCAAATCCCACAAAGGTGGATCTTTTTTAAAATTAGGTGTCTTCTGCAATGGGTTTTATTTAGGCATTTTCATGTAAAGGTTGCTAACAACAAATGTACACCTCACTTACTTTAACTTCAAAATATTAGGATGTTGTGTTGTAATTTTCTTTCCAATTCATGAGTTTGGGTTAGGGTTACCTAATCGGGTCTTTGTAATTGTTTTTTGTCAAACCTCCTTTGAGTGAGTTTTAAATAGATGAAAATACATAGATGGAACATGATAAAGAGGGAGCAATTAGGCAGACAGGGGTACTGAGCCAGTGCCCATCTGAAAGCAGCTCCCCCACACTGGTTTATAGGTAACAGTGAGAGTGACTAGGTAGCAAGACTGCATAGATTTCAGCAGACACTATGGTGTTGCTGGGTGTCTGGGTGTTGCTAATGAGCGACTGGCCTCCCAGACGGGGGCAAGGTCTGGTCTGGATCAGGTTCCCCTTCCTGTTGACGTCTCTCTGGGCCTGACTTTACGGGAAGAGACCCTTGCGCCCAGGAAATGGTCTCCCCTTACAGCAACAGAGCTAACCACATTTATCTGTTTATCAGAACGACTCTGGAGCTCGCCCTAATCATGTTTAGCCACTGGACAGATCTCTGGCTAACGAGAGGCTGATGGGCACAGACGGGGCGCAGGACCACGAGAGAGTGATTAATAAAAGAGGGAGAGGAAAGAAAGTAGTTCGGAGACACAGGTGGGGAAGAGAGAGGGTGGATGCGCAGACATTAAGTGACTGAGCTTTCACATGTCCTCCCGGAAAACCGTTAACACTCCAGCTGCAGATCTGGTTGTGTCCTAATGCCTCACACTTCCCTCATTTCCCCTCTCATTCTCCTCTGCTCCATCTCTCTCTTCCCCCTGCATCTGTCCATCTACCTATCTAGCAATCCCTGGGAGGCATGTGGCGTCAGGGAAAAGCAGAGAGAAAGGAAAAGCGAGAAGCGGCACATACATACTAAAGAACCACTTACCTTCCTAGGGGCTCTACATCTCTCAATCACCTGAAGCAGGCCTCCTCTCTGGTCTCCCCCTCCTCCCCCACCTTCTTCCCCAAGATAGTGCTAGTAATGGGAGGTTAACACAGAGGCAGCGCTCCCATTATTGAGTGAATTTAGCACCTTGGACAGCGCTCTACAATCTTTATTGCTTCGCTGACCCTCTCGTCATGTCTCGGGCGTGCTCGACAGCTTCCATGTGTGTGCGGCTACGTGTGTGTGTGTGTGTGTGTGTGTGTCTGTGTGTGTGTGTGTGTGTGTGTCTGTGTGTGTGTGTGTGTGTGTGGGAGGGGGCTTTGATATGAGGTCTGATTGAAAGGTAGTGTGTCACGGAACAGAGAGCACACATGCTCCGGGGCTTGTTCACAGCAAGGGATACACTCAGGAGAGTATAAGGCACAGCGTGTATGTGGAAGAGAAAGGAGAGAAAGAAACCAGAAGGAGGGTGGTGGTGGTGGGGGGGGGGGGCTGCAATTTTCTGGTTGTCGCACCTCCAGCAAATATCCTAGCCCCGCCACATTAAGTTTTAAAAAGGGTTTTGTAGGGCTGTAGGTGTCTCCATCACATGGACACACATATATAACGACTGCCTAGAGTCACACACTCATCCACTCAGGGAGGGGAAAGGAATAGAGACGGCGAGAGGAGGGGGGGTGTGGGGGTGGCGGTAACACTGCGTTAGGATAAATGTTTGATGTGGGAAATTCCGCTCGGCGGTTTTCACCTGAGCAATGATGTTCTACATTTATCACACAAAGTGGATGCGGGGCCATTCACTCGGATCATTACCGGGGTTAATACGGGCCAGGAGACGAGAGTGTTCCCACTGACTGGGGGTGGTTGTGTAGCCGTCAACCTGATGATATGTTGTGTTAAATGAAATTGATGCGTGATCATGCGCACCAGAGTCATGATCCATCAGTGACAAAAAGGAGGGGAGTGGATGTAGAAGATGGCTGACTGATAGAGTGATATAGGCTCATGTTTTATTCACTGATAACAGTATCTTCCCTCCGCTCTCCCAAACTGCCCTGACTGGTAACAAAGTGCTGGGATAGACCCATTTCTCTTCCTCTCGCTGCCTCTGTCTGCCTCTTTCCCCCCTCTTTGCCACTCTCTGTTCTGCATTCACAGCATAATGTAAGAAGTGAAACGTAATAAAAGTGACTAAACTCTTTGAGCCGTCATGCTCCTGATCAATCCCCTTCTCTCTCTCTCTCTCTCTCTCTCTCTCTCTCACTCACTCACTTTCACTCTGTGTTTGATTGCAGGAGGTGATTTTAAAGAGAGCAGCCGATCTGGTGGAGGCCTTGTATGGGATGCCTCATAATAATCAGGTAAAACAAAAAAAACGACACTTACCCAAAAATGCTACGATGCACAGCACATGTGTGCTGATACAAGACCAATATAGAATGATAACTTTATGCAAGTCTATCATTGGTGCGTGGTCGTATTAACACATCAGATGTAACAAATTTAAGCAAAAAGGAAAATGATGGTCCTTTAGTTTTTCTGCAACTGTATGTCCTAATAGTATGATTTTTTCCTATTGCAAGCAAGGAAAAGCTTTGTTCTGTTTTGTACCTAGCTGATTGACAGTGTGCAGCCACAGGTGGGGCTAGTTGGGGTTACTACTTTCCTCTATACTGCACATAGTCAAAGAAAACTCTGGTCTGAAACTTTAGCACATAGTAATTTAACTGATTTGTGAGGTTGGTGGATATGACTATATTAAATTCCTCAATTTTATAAAAAATATAATGCTTGCTTAAGGCGTTTTTTGGATTGGAATACTTCTACCCTTAGAGTTTTGTTGCCATATTTCTCTATAACCTATATAGGGTCAAGAAGGTTATATAGCTTTACATCATCAGTAAGCTGAAATTATATGAGCCTTTCTTTAAATGTGCTACAATTAACAATAATGGAATATGGTCATGATAAAAAGATCATACACCATCTTTTAACAGTATTATTTACTCTATCAGGATAAAGTATCTATTTGAAGCCCCTCGATGCATTTAAAAATAAAGTTTTAAAAGTTGTAGTAGTTTCAGTCACATCTTTTCATAGTTTTAAGAGTTTTTGATGAGATGTTATAAACGAGGACACAGTGGGTTTAACAGTGCTACTCTTTCCTACCTACTGTGGCTCAATGCCAATGAGTTGCCAAAACTAGGCTGCCAAATCTCTCCTTTTTTTTCTTTTTTTGTTGTTTTTTTAGAATATATCTTACGGCAGCTAGCTTAAAGTCAAATGTTTAAAAAAAGGATACAAGTTTTTGTAGATTTAAGGTTAGAGTAAAAGCATTTTAAACCGATTAATTTCTATCACGCCCGGCGAAGCAAAACCCTACAATTAAAAGAGGGTAAACTTTCTTGCTACTATGACTGTGTTATGTATTGTCTAATTCCCTTTCTATTAGTAACCAGAGCTGTTCTGTTTTCTTTCTGTTTGTAAGGAGATGATTCTAAAACGGGCAGCGGACATCGCAGAGGCCCTCTACACAACAGTGCCACGGGGGCACAACCAGCTTGCCAGTCTGGGCAGCAGCTCCGTTCATGCTGGGATGATGGCCGTAAACTCCTTTACTGGGTCAGAGGTGGCACAAACAGCCAATCAGGGTGAGCAAGTGCACCAAGAAATGGTTAAGGTCCAACATGGAAGGAAAAGTGACAGCGGTCTAATTTATTTTCCTCTTTCTGAGACGGATAGTAAAGATGAGTAGTGCAATGGACATTTTATTTTTCATGCGGGAAATATAGAGGGGGTTGATTTAAGAGCACGGAGCATCCAAGAAAACCCTTAAAATGCAGCACGGGAAGGAGAAGGGATGGTGGTGGCAGTGAGAACTAGGGGGAAAACTTGAAAGGAGGAAAGAATGGCTGTGAAAGAGTGAAGAATGGAGAAAAAGAAAGTCATGGATGGAGTACGATAGAGAAAAATGAGTGGGCCCTTAGGGTGTGTATATCAGACTGGGGTCGGCCCTTGTCTGACAGAGAGAGATGTGGGTGCAGTCAGTGGTGATTCATCACATGTATCAGGGGAACAAGAGGAGAGCGGATGGACCTGCCTCTGGAATGTGTCTCAATAATTCCAATGAGCTTCTTCTGCCCTTCATCTTCATCTGGAAACATCTGCAGGTTTGAGGAAAACAAGAGAGATCAGCTGCTTTTCCTATTGACCATCGCGTATTTCATGTGAGGTGAGAGTAGGGAGAATGGATGCTAATTATGGAAGAGTAGTGTGCTGAAAAAAAAAAGACGACGGTAATAAAAAAACTTTCACTTCCAGCTGTTTGTTTTTCCGGAGTCAGCATGTTGAACCTGAAAAGTCTATTTATCGTCTTACTACACTGTTCACCTTGTTCTCACTTCTCTAGTGAACGAGCGCTACCTCCTATCAGAAATACAGGCTTCATTCTTTTTAAATTACAGTAAGGCTGCAGAAGCACTTTAGTGTTAATTGCCTTGTCAATGCATTTACAACCGGAGAAGAGTCAGTGGGGTTAAAGGCCTCTTGTTTCAGTTGTTGAATCTCTGATATCATTCTTCTTCCACTCTGTTCATTGCTTTTGGGCTCTCCCATATGTTGTGTAAGATTTTTTTTTAAGAAATCGTGTTGGCTCATAATACTACATCCATCAGACTTGTAAGAAATAGAGTACTTGGCAGG
Source organism: Orestias chungarensis (assembly GCA_032876305.1). Classification (NCBI taxonomy): domain Eukaryota; kingdom Metazoa; phylum Chordata; class Actinopteri; order Cyprinodontiformes; family Cyprinodontidae; genus Orestias; species Orestias chungarensis. Next base: position 531,691 of record JAVLVB010000835.1, read on the forward strand.
CTTGCATGCAATCTTTCTCTACTTCTCGTCCATCTGCTTTACTATCTAATACATATCTGTCTGGCTTTCCTTTTTTTCTCCCTGTCCTTAGGTTTCAGTAGAAGTACAAGCAGTGTGTCACCTCATGGTTATGTCCCCAGCTCCACTCCTCAGCAGGGCAGCTACAGCTCTGTCTCCAATAGCATGAATGGCTACGCTAACTCTGGCATGGCAACCCTGGGCACTTCACCCAACTTCCTCAATGGATCTGCAGGCAACTCCCCCTATGCTAGTGAGTAAATACATCACATCCTACAATCTAGAATGGCTTTGGGGTAAAAATGTACACCTGCCACTGCCCCCAAAAAAATAAATAGCCGTAAACCTAACTAAGTAATTATTTTAAAACGAGAAACATCTATGATAGTGATGACTTGACTGCTAGCTAATGGTTTTAGATTCAAACCCGGAATGAACCTTCGAATTTGTTCTAAAAGAAACTTTAATAATGAGAGAAAAAACAAGGTTTTTAGTATTAAGGATACAAGTAAAGAAGAGGAATAAATATCCAAAATGACTGTATTTTTACAGTCTGTAAGAGTCCTGGGTTTAAGTCCCAACCAGCTTCCTAAAGCATTGTGGTCCATCTAAGATTAGAAGGGAAAAAGGAGTTTTTATTTTCGTAATTAACTTGAAAAGAAGGAATTTACCCTTCTTCTAATATTAAACAGACATGTTTTCTCTCAATGAGATTTTTGTCAAATCAGGATTTTCCTACATAACGGGCTTTGAGACACACGAGCAAAAATAGTGAGATGGGGAATGGATAATGTAGTACTTCAGTTCAGCTGGGTCATCTGTTTCTTTTACAGCAGAGTCGAATGCAAATGCTTTATTGTCCAAGGCAGCGTATCACCTAGGATCCCCTTCGAAATGGACACACACACATCCTGCTACTCCTGTGCACACACTTTTACCCCTACATTAAAGACCCTTGATTAAATCAATAAACTAATTGCTGGAGAAGCAATTCCATTTCAGCGCTTTGATTCCTGAGTGTTAACAAGTATTTTAACAGGCTCATCGGCCCCACACAGACACTTTCAATCAATGGCCTGCCTTTGTAGGTCCAATTTTCATTAATTGATTAGTTAGGCCCTTTTATAAATGGATTATGACTTTATTGCAAAGGATTTGTCAGGAAGAGTCATAAAAGTTAAGTGTTGGATATAACAACAATAAAAGCAGACGCAGATATCAGAGGGGAGGTGAAATACGACTCAGTTGAATTTAAAATCACTGAGGGGGAAAATCCTTTAGTGTATTAGCAGACAAAAGACAAAGGAGGGACAAATAAATGGATGGGCAGGTAAAGGCTGTAGTTTTATGCCTTGTAACTTTGTGTATGTTTTTGGTCATCATTATACCAGCCACTGTAAATTCAACTTACAGCTGCTCTATATAAAAGACTTCAATGTCCTGATTCACACATTTTTTTCAACCTTTTCTCAAAACTGCTGTGTTGCTATATTTAATGTATTCCCCCATTCATTATGCATGATTATGTGATGCACTGACTAGTAAAATTAAAGTTCCTTACTGTTATCGTAGGTTTTACAACTGACTCTTTGTCGTCAATGTTTATATACAAAGAAGTCGGATTCATTAATTTAAATCAGCAGAGGTGAAGTAATGACTGCTAATTTTGAATAAATCACTGCTAATACTCTTTCATAGGTATGGACATGGACTAATAGATACCAAAAAAGCTGCTTATTACCACTGAGGACCTTTGGAGACACCACGTGTTAATGACACATCTTTAAAAAGTGTTGAAATATGACGTATGGCCAATGATGCTTTATAGGAATTAAAATAAATGACAACTCATTGGTTTGTACAGTAGGCTGTATGATCTCTAAAGAAGAGTTAAAGTTATTTATTTTTGCAATTTTCAGTGATTAGTGATTCTCTTGTGAAAGACGGCAGTTGCAGGTATTCAAACCCTTCAACTGATTATCAAAGGAGCAATTGGTGACAAATCTAGTAAGGGTTTTCTGACATGAAAACGCTTGCCATTTTTACTTTCCTCATAGAGCAACAAGTCTAGAAGTACTCACAGGCAGGGCAGTCTTCACACATCAGTCCCTTCTAGCTGCAGTCCAAGTAGTGCTTGTTAACCTCCCTGCACTCCAACTTCAAGTTAACCATGGACACACGGAAAGCCTCCACTAGTGTATTGTAGGATTTCCATTTGTAATCCTTAACTTAGGGAGAGCCTTGATAACAGCTTTGCTTTAAGATTTATTTATATTACCAATAATATTCATTGCCGTTTTAATTTTACTACCTGTACAAATTCTAAGGTATGCTACAAATGCAGATGGTTTAAAAAAGAAATGTGGGTCAGCTGTGTTCTCAGTATACAGGTGAAAGGAAAACTTCTTCAAAACAAATTTAACCTTTGTTTACCATCATCCTTCCTGTGCAGTCAAAATTTGTTATTAAACAGATGTTATTCCCTTGTTTTTTTGTGATTGCTGGAACAAGATTGGCTCTTAATTTGGATGGAAATCGCACAGATTGTCTGGGGGGAAAAAAAGATTAAAGTGAGAACGTCCAAATAAAAAAGTGTAGGGACGTCAAGGAGATGCCAACTTTACAGCACGGGATGCGTCATCATAACAGACTTGTTAGAAGAAGAGGAAAATAACTTTAGGCTGTTTTCTTTTAAGTTTAGCACAAACATTACAGAAAATACTTTTCCTTAGTTATACATTACCTTATTACCAAAGTACCAGCACAATTAACATATAGGCTGATAAAACGGTTTGAGACAGTTGATCTGAGTTCAAAACACTATCCCCCCTGCCATCATCCATTGACCAGTCCCTTTCTGTTCCTCCCGTTTGCCTGTCCTCTGCCCTCGGGCTTCTCTCTAATCCCGCTCTCTATCTTCAACTTTCCTTCCTGTCTGCTCTTCCCAAACCTCTCCCTCTATGATCCCACATAAACACTCCTTCCTGCCCGTTTTTTTCCTTTCTCAGTCGTCCCATCCAGCCCGACCATGGCGTCGTCAACCAGCCTGGCGTCCAACTGCAGCAGCTCCTCTGGCATCTTCTCTTTCTCTCCGGCAAACATGGTCTCTGCCGCGGTCAAGCAGAAGAGCGCCTTTGCCCCTGTCGTCCGGCCCCAAAACTCGCCTCCGCCCACGTGCAACAGCGCTAACGCTAACAGCCTGCAAGGTAAACGCGTGAACAAGCCTATTAGTAAGAGTGGAACTGCCTTTTAGTTACATCAGTAGATTTAATTCCATTGTGCATATCTAATAATGATGTCTCACTTTTGCTTACACCTCTTCCTCTAATCCTCCCTTTCTTTCTCCTTTTCACCTTTGTTTTCCCTTTCTTTGCCTTTCTTACATTCCTCTGCTATTCCTCCCCACTTTAGATCAGTCTTTTGTGGATTCTAGCAAGTACTCATCAGCCAGCTCTCTGCAGGGCCTGACCTTCTCCTGAAGTATGTTATCCTTCTATTTCATTTCTTCCTTTCAATATTTTTTTTTTGTTTCTAAACTTACATTTTGTCATCTTACCAGGGATTTCTTGAATTTAGGACTCTAGTATGACATATGACATTTAAACAGATAATCAGTATATGTACATTTCTTACCAAAACTGTTTTCATTGGTTATTTGCACCATATTATTAAACCTTTTGTTTTCTATTTTTCCACTTTTTGGTCACGCTTGATTTCTCAGCATGACTGTGCCACACCAGATGTGTTGTATTTCCTGTTTTTGCTTCCTGCTTCCTGACTATGCCCCCGGTCGGTGTCTCTAAAAGAAGGGAAGGGGGTGGTGAGGTTGTTATGCCACTGCAGGTCATTCTGTTCTCCTATTTTTGACTGAATGCAGCATACTGTCTATTCGTCTGGGCAGGATGTTGTATGGTGTTGAGATCCTGAAAATAGGGAGAGGGAGAGATGATGGATGGGAATCTTTATCAGAGCCCCAAGCTAAGCACTTCCTTGTTTCCTCTGACGGCGTTGATGAGCACTGACCACAGTGACCCGAGACCCAATGGCCACTGTGTGCTGAACACACGTACATTCACACACAGTTCTGCTAATCCCAGCAGGCCAGGGACTCTTAGGGAATAAACAGAGAATAAGTGGATTGAAGAGGGAGTGGGGAATCAATATACAGCCAATATGTTATATGAAAAATTCCTCCCTGTGATCGCGTCTGTGTGAAAACAAATTAGTGAGGAGGAAAGGGGTGAAGAGGAGGGAACTGAGAGGAAGGCCTCAGAAGGTGGAGAAAAAAAGGGAATCGAATTGACAAGATCAAATATTCCCTTTTCGTTTTTTCAGGACCAGGCTTTAATTTCATCACCTCTGTCATCACAAGTCACCATCATGTTTGAGTTGCTCTCAGAAACACGGACTTGTCTTGCATGCTTTAACTACAAACAATTAGCCGTGGGACCTCTACCATGAGGCCCGCCCAGAAGGGCCCGTGAATAGCTGAACGATGTTGCCGACGTGCGCCAAGTTAGCGGCTTGGGGGAGAAAGAAATGTTTTCATTCCCTGGCATCGAAATGAACAGATAATGAGGCAAAGTCTTTGTTCACCAGATGCCAGAGCGCATTTCTCTTATGTGACTGTTTTGATGACAGATGAAACCCAGCAATCATGTGACTGACCTCTCTCTCCCTCTCTTTCTCCCCATACCCCATTTTTCACCCTTTTTTTCTCTCTCTCACTAAACAGCAATCCCTGGAATGATTGTTCCACCCATGTAGAGGATGTAGGAAACCGGAGATTTTTGGGGGGGTCTGTTGAGAGGAAAAGACACAGTAGTGGAGCCTGACAAGTCTCTGTTATTCTGCAGAGCTTAAGTGAAGGAAGCGAAGATAAGACGCTGGACTATAAAACTCAGGCTTCTCCAATGGGATTTCATCAGAACGCGATACGAAGAAGATACATGAAACATATTGAGCCTTTGTATTGTTTTTTTTTTTTTTTCCCCTTTCTTGGTCGAATTAGTGTAGCATCTTTAACACCATGTTGGTTCGGGTGCAAAGAGACTGATTGCTTGCCCACAATGTGACAGTGACCTCATGAAAAGAGCATTTATTTATCTTGATGTTTATGGCTGGAAGCTTTGGGTTTGAAAACAGAGGCCCACCCACCCCCACACACGCTGTCACAAAGTTCTCCATTTGATTACGGCGACTCTTTTTTTGAAACCACCTTGCACAGGTCGACAACATGACACCAAGAAATCTTAGAAGAGAAAATGTTCCACCTTCAGTTTTTGCTGCTAATTATCTAAAATATCTAAAAAAAAATTGTCCTTCAAAAATGACCCCCACCTGCCTTTGTATTTTTTCCTTTCTCATTTTAATTGTTTGTATGAACTTTAATAAAACTGTGAGGATTGAGCTGTTTGCAATATGCTTTTCTCTACTTTGTCATGTGAAGAAAAATGTGGAGATTTTGCCTTTTTTTTGGTTTGTTTGTTTTTTGTTTTGTTTAGGTTTTTTTTGTTTGTTTTTTGGTTAGAGATGCTTGTGAACACTTGAAAAGCCAGAGATTGAGTGCGTCCAACCAGCACTGTTACTGAAGGAGCCTAGCGATTATCAAATTTAATGAGAGCGTGATATATGTGATATATTTTTGTATATATTAAATAAAAAAAAGTTGACTTTGGTTCCTTTTTAAAAAAAAATACAAAATATGGCTTCTCATTTCTTTTTCGGTTAGTATAGTTTGGGATGCATTAGCATTAAAAGGTTTTATGGCAGCTTCTCCGTTACAGACAATAGATTTTTTTTTCCTGTGTTATCAATATCTCATCTGCAAAACATGGCAAAAAAAATGTTTTGGATTCAAAAATTGGGTTTTCTGTAAAATATTCTATAAATAGTGTATTTATCCTGTGTATGTACATTGACTTTCACCATTGTTTAGTTGTGTTGTGTAAGTTTAAAACAAGTATCTGAACATATTTCACAGTCCTTTGCTTTGTTACTGTTGTCTCCCACTATTTAAATGTGACTGTTTAATTGAATCTTTTTTTTTATGTTTACTGTTTTTTGCATTGAATTTTTCTCATTCAAAACATGCCATTGTCTATTTTTGTATTATTTGTAAGTTAATAAAAAAAAAAACTTTTTTTTTTTTCATTATAAAAACGTTTATTGTACTGCAAGAAAGTAGCATCTTTACAGAGTATTTGGTTGAGGTAGATTTTTTAAGAGTATAAACACACATTAATATATACTGTAAATCTATAACTTTTCGTTTGAACCTTTGAGGCTTTTAGATGGATACTGTTCTTGATCTGATAATATGCATGGGTTCTTCTCATGAGTGACTGCTTTGTATGTGTGGCTAACGGGTGTCTGTGTGCAGGCGTGAATGTGGAAACCAAGAGACTTAATGAAAATGTTTGGTTTATTCTTTTGTTGTGTTCCTTTTTCCCCCTCTTTTTTTTCTCTTTTATGTTATTTATGCCTGCTTACATCTACTATCTATATACTCTTTCTTTCTTTTTTTTCTGCCACTGTAATCTTTACCAGCAGTCTAGATGCCTTAACAATGCAAACCCTTTTTTCTTCGTTCAATCATGTGTACAGTTTTCTATCCTTCACCACAATTGTGTGTTGCCACAGAGGAATTCACGGGAACTTTGGGGACAAAGCACAAACCCGCTCTGCTCGGTGCTGAAGCCAGACTAGAATACAAAGAGCCATAATTCAACGATCTCAAACACCCCGATGTACTATAATGCTACAGCAATGGCATGCTTTGTAAAGGCAATTAGAGCAGACTGACTCCGCCATACTTGCTGCACACTAGTGTTGACTGAATTATTATTATTTTTTTAACAACACGAAGTAGTAGTTCGGAATTTTAGACGAGCACCGTCACAGCACAATTTTGCTATCCGACCTTCATTAGCGGTCAGACAGCTCGGCCTCAATGCTAAGTAAAGAGAACAGCAGCACACGATAAGGACCTCCTCGGCCCCCGACATCCATTTCTGTAGTTTGCTCTTTGTCTCTGCTGTGTGTCTTCAAGATGTTGTTGTATGGGGGCAAAAGGGAGCTTTTCTCTTTTCGCCTTTCTTTCTAGGGGCCTGGTTTTGTTAAAGTGACTAGAAAGGAACGTTTTAGCGGCGGCGCCTGCTGACAGACAAGTGGTTTTCAGGCACTTACGTTCCTGTGCCTGCCCAGGACAGGGCATGGGGGAGTGGGTGGGAGGTGGGTTTGTTGGCTGGTCTGTTTCAGATAATCTACAGAGGTCTGTTGTCATACAATGGCATCTTTGTAAGCAAAGTTACATCCTGAACATTAATATCAGTAATGGGTGACAAAGTTTTGTATTTAGGTAACAAACAAACAAACAAAAAAGATTCAAACCAAATAGCTGTTATCTATTTTTTCCTCTGTTTGTCTTTGACTGCAAATACACTGAACAGCTCTATAATATAAGGGAATAAAAAAAAAAGCTACTGTATAGATTGTTATTGTTTTGAAGAAAATTGAGCTGTAAGATAACTTTTGGACTCTCACAATGTTAATTAAAGTTAACTCTTGTCTGTGACTCTGTAAGGTCTCTTTATTTCTAATTTGATTGATATGATCTGCAAACAGACACAATCCTGCTTTCAACTTATTAGCCAAAACTTGCTGTCAGGTCATTCAAACTCAGGGTATATATATATAGTTTTGCCTCAAAATAGAGCGCTACTTAGCAGAACAAGAGTTAGTAGGGTGATGGACCCCCTAGTAATATTATTGTGCAGGCAGAATATTCCTTTAAGAATATAAATTAATACAAATTAATATTTTGCAAGTCAACTTCAGTGTTTTAAGGCCCTTTTCACTTAAAAATCAATCTTTTTGTAAAGCATCTTTTGTATTTGTGTTCCTGGAATAGTATCTAATAAGCATTTCCAGAAATGATCTAAACGGTATAGATAGTATAGAAGGCCTGTATGCAGAAATGTTATGTAATTAATTTAATGTTTATAAAATCAAAGCAAACAGAGCATTTACTTAATGGTTGGCGTTTGGATTAATCCCCTCGTTGAGTTAAACACAGAAAAATCACAAAAATTAAATCACTTCACCAGACAGAGACTGATATGTTTTCTTTGGATTTACTATGTTTATAGAATTTTTTTTTTACTCTAATGTTGTAAATGGCCACCTAACATCCAGCCAAGCTGAAGTACTATTGTTACCTATGTTCTGTATGCCTGCAGCAAAAAACATTGGGCCCTATGTGAGAACACTGCACAGGTTTTCAGATAAATTGAAAAGAAAAAAAGATGCATAGAACTGATTTGTAAAGAGAACCAGGGTGGACTGGTTAGATCTGATATCAATGTAAATTTATAATTTAAAGCTGCTACTATATTCTTCAAAACTGCATATAATGATCTGCAATCAAACCATTTAGTCTCAACAACACAGCCCCCACCATGTTTTTCAGTCAGTACATAAGAGCGGTTTTTCTTCTGTAGGTTGGTTTACTTGATGGAAACCATTCTGTCTTAGCAGCCGAAGGCGAACACTATGGCGGGACAGGTTCCCTTGCTGTGTCGGCGGCAGTTTGCCATTCAATAGTTGAACAACAGCATATCCCACTTCTACTGCACAGCTCACAATGTTATATTAATGACACGGCAAGTCCTATCTAATTTAGGCAGCTAACTAAATGAGAAGGAAAACCAATTTAAAAAAAATGTAAAATAGAAATCAAAAAGTTGTGTGGAACCAGGGAGAGAATTGGCAAACAAAAAAGCTAAAATACTAACAATGTTAATTTTTTTTTTTTTAATGTCAAAAATGAAATAACTATATTAACAAGGAAAAGAACATTCAATCTAAGGAAATGAATGTGTTTACTGCTTTCACAACCACAACAAAAGTAGATGTAATATTTACCGTGTACATGTCATTGTGTGACTGTGGCAAGCATGGACAAAATGACAACAATTCACAACGTAACACCCAATCAATTCATCCAAAGTCACAAAGTTAAGTCCTCCACTCAGCCTATGCACTTTTTAGAGTGTGTTTAATATGTATTACACTGGATTTATAGGTTATTTTTATGCCTGCTATACTTTGGCTCATGTGGCTAAGGTGACATTAGAAAGAATATGGCATTTATGTTCAGTGAAAACATTTTAATAGGAATGTGAATAGATCCACATTCATCGGTTTAGGTGCTGGAGACGATCATCACCAGTGTCACTGTTTTTTTTAGTTTCAGCTTAGCTTAAACACATGAGGTTAACGTTAGATGAACTACTTCAGTATGCATTTTTAAATGTAACTAAAGTTGCTTGTTCAACATTGTGTTAACTAAGCTCAACGGAGCACTTTAAAATACACTTGTTTCTACTCAATCCTAGCTTTTGCGTGTCCTCATCCTCTAGTGTCAGTCCTTTCGACCCTTTGTGTAATAAAACATCACCCAGATGTTCAAGATATGAAAATAGCTATTTGTTTGTCCGGGGACTTTTTGCATCCTGCTGTGTTTTATTTAATTTTTTATTTACAACTTGCAGTTTCTTAGATGAAAATGTCCCTCTGAGTACTGCTTTGAAGGTGTATGAAGACGGTACAAAAAATACTCTCAAAATAAAAATACAAATGAACTATGAAGTATGGAGTTTAACTGAAGAAATTCACAATAGGCGATGCTTTTAAAATGCCACAGAAGTAAATACTTCTGCTTAATGTCTATTTGGTCAGATCAAATGCATCAAATGCCAGTTTATCAGCTGGCATTTGTGAACACTGTGACGGAAAAGCTAGTGGAGAGACTCTAAAGGATTTAAATTCAAGCGGTTCCTTAGTCCTGCTTTTCTACTTTTTTGGTTTAGTAGATTTGATTATAATACTTATTTACAACAAAAAAGCTAAAAAAAAATTTTTTAAACTGACCATTGCATGCTTTTCTATAGGTAATGAATTATATCTAAAGATGGATTAATTATATCTAGGTCTGGTTATTAAATATAAAAGAGCTCTGAGCTGAATCCTTTTTGGTCAAACAAGGTCAGCTGCAAACAGCTGACAGGCAGCCAAAAAGGAAAAGAGTTGAACGATGGGGAAACGGGTAATTCCACAGGTCAGAAACAAAGCTTGGCCCCTCCCACCCTCACCAGCCTCCTCTCCCTAATGAATCTAATTCATTAATGCATTACTGATGGCATGGTGAACATGGTTAGCCTGACAAGTTTCCTCCTGAACATATTAGTTAATGATGATTCCAAGGTTATTAATTGCACAGGCACCAGCCCACCATAATTGAGTCATCATTTGCATAGCCAGTCATCAGCAGAAAATTAATTTCTTTTTATTTTTTGCATATCTAATTTAGGAGGCCCACGATTGGATTAGGACTTGAAAATTGCAGATCCCCGGATTCTGCTGACCTCAAAGAGAAACTGGATGTTTGTTTGGGTGGGACCTGGAAGTACTGATGAAATAAAGATTCATAAACACAAGATGTGATTGTTTGCGCTCAGCTCCTTAATTGCCCAAAGGGTTTATGGCTGCAGAGAGCTCTCCTTACACTGTATCTGATAACATAGTTAATAGTTCGCTGACAAACTGTAAAGTGTTAGGTAGACCGTATGATTCTCTAGCAGTAAGAGGAAAATTATTGAATCGTGAAGTTTACACAATGAGTTCTGTGGCCTAATGTTTCTGATTAGCGATCCGAGCATCGATGCAGCGTTGCACCGAGAAGCTCCTGGGATTCAGCCCCCCCCAAACCACCCCACCCCGAAAGCTGAGCAGCGTACGCACATTCGAACTCGCGCTCATAAATCATAAATACACACTGACAAAAGGTGAAGTCATTTTTTGCTCTTTATTTCCATCTGGTTTTCAGGTTTGGATAGACTGGTCAGTGTGGGAGGAGGACAATGGGAGTAGGAGGGCCGAAAGCGGCGCGGAGCCGGCAGACCTCGGGCCCTCCGGGGACCTAACATTAAAAGGCACCATTCCTGCAGAGCTCCCGACACATCAAGAGGGGTGCTGTTCAGGAGCGGGGAGAGAGCTAGTAGTATCCTAATGAAATATATTAATGCATATATTCCTCATGCTGCTACTCTGGCTCCTTCTCTTTCTCATTCTCTTCTCTGCATGGACACATGAGGGGAGGAAGAGCGGAGAAGCATATTTGAAAGAAAAACAGGAGTCCCCATGGGGATCCCGCATGCGGAAAAAGAAAAGAAAGAAATGGAAAGGAGAGAGGAGTGGGTGTAAGGGGGGTATTCAGAATAGACGTAGACCTAGACGGTGAGCAAAACACAGGGACTGGTGTGATGAATATTAATAGTATTCTGAGTTGGAAAATAGTCACATTGGACATTATAGATAGATGTAGGCTGGCAATGAGGAGAAGGTTGCATTCCTGGCCTTGGTTAGTATGTCTGTGCACATCAGAAAAAAGCACGCAAAAGGGCTCTCTGCAATGCTGTAAGAAGAATATGTGAGTCCAGGCATACCGAGGACGAGCGTGTACTCACATTCGGGACTGCTCCCTGCCCTCACATGCTCGTTTCCCACAATAATTATCCAACAGCGACTGTGAGTGTTGGTCTATGATCGGTGTGGTACCTGTCAGAGGGAGCCCGGCGGAGCCAGTGCTTTATATTCCCTGTAATTGCCGCTGCTAATTTACCGTGCGTTGGCCTAATGAGAAGGGAGGTGAGGGGCTGAGGTATGTAATGGATGTTAGAGAGATAGAGATAGGGGAGATGCATTTCAACACAGCCCACAGAGAGGGGGAAAAGGGGAGGAGGCCGGCGAACTGTGTGTGTTAAACAAGCATATAGAACACTTATCTTTATTGTTTAACTGAAATGAAAAAGATAAGCTGTCCCCCCCCCATTCCTTCTGGTTTTTCCACATCCATTCTTCCATCTCCTGATAATACAGTGGCGACTGCGGCAGGCGCATTAGTCGAGCTTTTTTGTTTGGTAGATATATGATAAAATATTACAAGGGCATGAAGTGCTTTATGAAATTATGACACTTTCACATTAGGTCATGTTAAAAGCAAAAAGTGTTATATGTTGTATTTTATGTTATAAACCGAATCAATTAATGGATAATTTTTTTGTTGCATGTATTTGTGTATAGCTACACTTTATTGTACACTTACAAGGCATTTGGAGAGAAACAAAACATTTGTGCGCAACTAGCAACTGATGTTTTTGCTCATGTTACCTCTGGTTGGCTCTGTCGATTCCGACTTTGCCTTGTTTGGTCTTGTTTAGGCACAGTCCACATTTCTCATCGTTATAATACATATTTCTAGATTACGATTGCAATTAATTATTCCGTTCTCTCCAGATTCCTTGTCCTTTGTTGAGTAATTATGATAAATCCCATCACGACAAACTTTTCAGCAAACTGCCGTAGATTTCATCTGTTCTGTTCGTAATTAGAGAAAGAAGCAGGTACCAAAGAGAAATGGTCCATTTTCTATTTATCCGCAGCCACAACTGACATTAAACCCAGAGGCAGAGACTGTGCCATATTAATGTCATTCACACTTTGAAGCACCGGCGCTATCTTGTGATGGCGACACGTCCACCCTTCATTTCTCTCTAATGAGGTCATGACAGAGGCCAGTGGTTTCAGCGGGCGCACACACCTCTGCTTGTCGCCCCTGCGCGCACACACACCCGATCCCCTGACAAGTCCTGGATTGATGGGGTCGTCGTTGATTGATGCGCCGCGGTTTCTCCACATGTTCTACAGCTCAGTCATTTAATTATGTTTCCCAAGCATCATTAAGTACCATTATATTCTATCATATTCTAATGAGAGAGGTTGCCAGTCACGGGACAAGCTAATTGGTGATTAATGTTGTGTATCAGTGAGAGACAAATGCAAGACGGGGCATTTAATGACACAGCTCTGTATTTAAGTGCTGAATATGGGGGGGACATACACAAAAAGACGTAAGGGAAAATTACAGACTGGGTGAAATCAAAACAGATATTACCTCTTAAAGGACGCACAAACACACAGATGTCCCGCGTTATTTTCTGAATTGTTCACCCTTTTAGCTACATTACACACCCTTACGCAGAAAATGCTTAAACCCCTCGCTGGAAACATTACTCACCTGCTCCTCTAGATTAACCACTAACTCAGTATTGATGCACTGCTGCACAAATACACACACACACACACAGAGAGAGAGAGACACAGACATACTCATCTAGTATTGACATCCCGCGCAGCTGAAGGTGTTTCCATTTAAGGTCAGTCAATTGCCTTAAGTATGTAATGTTAGGAGGGGGGTCCGTAAACATGTCAAATTAGCAGTAATGAATGAGCAGACACCGGCGACGGAGCGGGGAGGTGGGCTGTCAGGGCGCCGCGCTCAGGACAATACATTACGCTGAGTTATCCTAGCCAGCCCTCTTTGTAACACACACGCCGACTGAGCAGACACGGGGCGTAAACTACTGGGGGCCATTCAGTAGTCACACACTCTGCTTTAATGGGCTGTGGGGCTGATTGGTGTCCAAGAGACAGAAAACTAGGAGAGAGAAAAATAAAAAACTATTAACAAAGAGTGAACAAGATGTTGAATGAAGCAAAGCTCAGGGTTAACAGCCAGAAAAGTTCATTGTTCTTTTTTAGGTTTAAAATCAAATCTGAAGTCACTTATAAGTGAAATCAACATTGTTACTTCAGATTCTTCTTATCTCAGCAAGGTTATACATTTTGTAGGTTTTAAATGTGTTTATGAAGCTTTTATGCTCTCACCACAGTGTTGTTTGTCTATCTTGCATGTAAATGATGAGGGATGATGACATTTAAAAATCCTGTTTCCAGGCTGCCAAAGAATTTTGACACATGTTGGAAAAACCCAGGGTTTCTCGCAGCTTTTATACTGTGTCCACCGGGCGCCACATTCGGCGACCCTTTCAATTCCCCTTCCGCACGGGTCCAGCAGTCAGTCCTAAAAGTTGTAAGAAATCCAATATTCCGCACAGGAGTCGTTGACACTTCCTGTTTCAAGTTGGAGGATTGGTTTGGAATTCCTGTAAGGTTCAGAATACGTCATGTTGGATGCAATATCATTTTCTATACGACATTTGAGTGTGCAGGGTTTGTACATGCGAAAGCAGCCAAAGAGCCACTTAAATATGGAAGGGAAAAAAAAAAAGAAAAAACATTCACAACTAATTGCAAAAGGCCGTAGAAGCGCTTTTGCTTCTCAAGCCTGATTACCTGTAATTAAACATTACAGAGACTGCACTGATAACGGTTTACTTATCTCAACTGGTGCTGAAAGCGAAAAGTGAAAACAAATTTCTTAATAAAGTTGGCAAAAATTAAAATTGTCCTATCAATAAAGCCTGCTTCTCAGACAGTGAGTTAATCCTTAAAGTATCAGAACAGTGCAAGTTATATGCCAGTGATCATAGAAGGCACACTCAGTTCGATCAGAGAGTGTGTCAAAAGCTAGAAACTTTCAGACAGAGTATTTACACTTTAAATGTAGACAGAAGATGAAGATTGTAAAAGGTACTTTAACTTCCTTAAGTTGAAACCTGTTGTACCCTACATGTACCCTATTAAAAATTTAAATGTGCATTTATATTCTAATGACATTACAGAACTTGGGTAAAACCTGATTTAGTTATAATTGTCTTTGTAAATGTGCTAGCTAGTAAAGGTTTTATGTCTCAAAATGACCCATTTTTTTATTTTGTGTAGTTTGAGTGTAATCATTTTAATATGAACTAGCAGAAGCTGAAATCCTAAATCTAATCTCAAAGCTTAAATCAAACAAGCCTTTTTTAAGGTAGAATGCATGCGTCTATGTCAGTGTGTTGGTCTGCGGTTCAGTTATTGTGATTGTTTGCTCAATGGTAGCAGTAAATAAAAACAGGCTTCCTAACGGTTTACTTCTTCTACCGGCACATACTGCTGACGAGCATCACAGAAAACCAATACATACTGGATAAAAATGTTACTATGACAACAAATCAATTGTATACACTACAATAACTCAAATGACATTCTTACTCAGGCGGCCTACCTTTACAGACTCACGTCCTAATGGCATGTTTAAAGTTTTTCTTGACACTTCCCAGAGTTCCCAGACTTTTTTGAGTCCAAGTCAAGTCTCATCTGTAAGTCAAAGGCAAGTAAGACGTTTCAACTGATGGGTGACCCCAGCCCAAGCTGCCGATTTGAGCCATATCTGTTGATGGACAGGGGAATAAGGAGAAACGAAGAAAGAGAAATTATGAAAATAGATAAAGAGATAAATAGAGGCCTAAGCCAGGGGGAGAAAAAACAAACTGTGGTATTTATTTTTTTCTTCTTCTCAGTGTTGAAACAGGAAAAGGACCTCTGGTTTAATAAACCATGAATCCTTTCACAGAGGGTTTGTATGTTATTCTTCGGAGAAACAGATATGCGGGGAGAGACGGGGGAAGCGGGGAGCAGCGGGGATAAAGAAAAGAAGAAAAAAAGAAAAAGAAAAAGAAGAAAACCTCTCCAACCATATAAATTTCACCCCCACCCCCTTTTTCTCCCCTTCAGCCCACTTTCAGGCTGTATGTTAGTTTTGGGATAGAAGTGTGGGATAAGGGTGGGCTGGAGGAAGGTTATACATCCTCCTAAGTCCAGGCTGAGAGACAGGCAGGAGATATCGTTTCCATCTGTAAACAATTAAATTCCTCTATTCTTCCTCGAGGCATTTGACAGTTTGTGAAAACGGTCCCTAAACATATTTGCTCTGCGGAGAAAATCATCGCTTCACCACAACAAAGCTTGTTTTTCAGTATGCGGTCTATATTGCGCTTAAGATGGGAGAGGGGGGGTCATCCACTTGAATTTATATGCTACACATTGTGGATATAGTGATAAATAAACATGTACACAAACATGAACCTACTGTCTATGTATGTTGTCTCCTTTTCCTCCCACTCCCCCACCCACCACCCTTCCTCCATCGCCGCCTCTCCTCCTTCCAGTAACAAAGGTTACATTGATCATGTTTCTAAAAAGAGTCTCTGTGTTTCCACGGCGGGCCCGGCCTCTGATATGTTTTTCTTGGCCGGTCGGGACTCCCTCACTTTTTTGTCATCCGCTCGGGCATATTTCAACAAATTAAAAACGTTAGAAAGCCGGGGATCGCTGCAATGTTTTGGTTTGGTTTCAAAACACTTACAGTCCCCACAATTATGTTTCAAAACACGGCCAAATTGTTTGACAGCCGAGCGGAATAAAACCCTTAAAACAACTTTTTTTATTAGAAACACATGCTCGTGGAATTAGAGCAGCACGTTGCGCTAATGTGTGTTTGCGCTGGTCCGCGCGCTTTTGTGCGAAGGGTGATGCAGTGAAGGTGTGTGCATGTGCGTGTATCCGTGCATGGTCTGGTGTGTGTGTCCACATCCGTGTAAGGGACAAAGGGACACAGTGCTCCACATAACAGCATTACAGATGGCTGTTGTGAGTGGTTGTGACAGTGAAAGCGAGTGAGTTCCCACTCCATACAGATGTACTCTGAGTGACCTTACAAATACAGTGGAACTAAAACAGGCCCCCTACCTCTCGCTCTCACTCTGGCACACACTGTCAATTCTCACTCAGCCCTTGCGGGGCACTAAAACTTGTTTCCTGCGCCAGGAATACATCAAGGGCCAGGAATATGTAAGTGGGCAGATGCATAGCTAAGGTCCATGAAAGCATAACTTGGACTAAGCAAATATTGGACTGAAGGATTAGTAGCTTTTGCCACCTATAAAAGCAAGCCTGCCATGCCGGGGTTGACTTTTACGACAGCGGGCCCTGACTTTAACGTAGATTGTTTTAGCAAGAAACTGCAGTGGACAAAGGGGACATTTCAACGAGACGGCTTTATAGAGGAAATGGGGGAAAATTAAAAATTGGTTCAACAATTACCTCTTTCCGTTCACTGATTTACGGACTATTCAATAAGTAACTAGAGTCTGGAGGGGGCTGATTTTTGTGACATTTCACAAAAACACAAGCCCACCCTTATAGCCTGCTCCATATATTTATTTAATTGCTTTGTAGATTTGTTTCAACTTATATTAAGGACAGCTTGCACTAATACAACCAGTATAGCATTGACTTAGACACTGCTTGTCATTGAACAGTTCTGACTTGCAATGACCTTGAGGTTAAATTAAATATCCATCAAGCAGTAACGCTCCACAACCGCTGCTATAAACTCTTTTTTTTTCAGTATCCTCTGCATCTATTTTAGTTTTCTGTCTCATCAATCCCCCAGTCAGTCGTGGTACATGGCTGCTTGTACTGAGCCTGGTTCTGCTCGAGGTTTCTTCCTGTTAAGGGGAGTTTTTCCTCTCCACAGTCGTTACACGCATGCTCATTAAGAGGGATTGCTGTAAAGTCAACAACAACACAAGCCATTGTTTTTGTCTGCTGATTCCAGAGGAGTGAATGCTGCAAGTCAATGAGTCGATGCAATCTGCTAGGGTTCCTCAGATTGGAAACTTTTTCAAACTGATTCGTTTATGATGTATCTATGATTTTAATTGATTCTTGTAAAGTGTCTTGAGACGACATCTGTTGTAAATTGGCGCTATATAAATAAACTGATTCTTGATTCTTCTTATACATTGCAAATATGTTTTACAGTGTGTGCTTCATCACCATGCATTCATGTAAAATGCAGAACTGGAGTTTCATGTCTTTGAGGTTGAAGGCCTCTTTGCCACCACCCTAGTCCTCAGCTCGCTCAAAACATTCTTGTAGAATTCAAGTCAGGAATCTGACTTGGGATTTCTTTTGTCAGTAGTGATGTCAATAATCATGTATACATGCAAAATATTCCTTGATTGGACTAAATTGTAATCAGATTGAAAAAGGAAAAAATAACATGAAAGTATTGTTTATATAGGCTTAAAATTACTTGATCTGATTATTACATGGGTTTAAATACACCAGGCTTTATTCAGAATAGAAACATCGACATGAGTAGAATTTTTGAAGTTGTACGTAACATAAAACCAAATAAACTAAGCTGTGTCTTGGTTCTGGTGTCTTCTAAGTGCTCAGAGTGCCCATGTTCTAAAGGAATATTTCACTGCCTATATAGGCTATAGGCTAAGGAGCACATAATATTGATCTAACTGTATTACAAGATGAGAGATCATCAGTCATTTGCATGAAACTGTATCATGACTAAATACAAAATCCTAAGTCAGACGTTTCTATAAGTTTGTGGTAGTTTAACATAGCCTAGTCAGCGAACAAAACAATTGTCACGCTACCTCAGAAATTGGGACACTGGCTTAAAAGTTTATGGGCAAAGAAAATAACAAAAAATAATGGTCATCTGTAAAAATTTAGATTTTTAACATCCACCAGTGTACTGAGTAAAAAACCTAACAAATACTTTTAGATCCTCAGTTTTTACTTTTATAAACCAAAAGTGATAAACATAGGCCTGAGTGTTGTACCACCACCTCACAGCAAGAGACTCTCTGGTTCAAATCTCAAGTGATTCTCTTAATGGAGTTTACATGTTAACTGCACAAGCTGTAGCTGAGCCTCTGACTGAATCTTAGGATAGTACGAAAACATGCAATAAAAACAAAAGACCTTGTTGAAAAGTGGAAAAAAAGTACAACAAAATAAATCGAATTAAAATAAGAACAGCATTCTCAATTCAATTCCGCTTATTTATGTAGCGCCCTTTAATACAACATGTCATCACAAGGCACTTCACGAGATAAGTTATTTCAGCTCAATCAAAGAAGTTTAAACTAAAAACAACCTAAAGTCCCAGCAGACTTATGTAGTTCGGATTTTTTTTTTTCATGCAGTGCAGGATTTTTTTTCCTCACTTTAAGAATTATTCAAACCAACATTGCTATCCTGTAGCTGAGACTGACAGATTCAAACTAGTTCTGCTACTGTTGGCAAAAAGGGAAATTGGGATTCCTGCCTTTTCTTTAATGAGATTCTCATCTGCAACTTGTCTGTCAGCTCCAGATGAACCGAGAGAGGAGAAAACGTTTGGCTTTAGTTTGTTCATCACGATCAGAGACGTTACCTGACATGATACTTTCCCTACAGTTTGACAATCAGGCTTATGTACACAGATATATTCAGATGATATTATCAACCAGTGCAATTTTAGATAGTAACACATGTTACTGATGACGTCAACTTTTTTAAATTCATTTTTTAATCAAGAATCAGTTTTTTTATATAGCGCCAATTTACAACAGGTGTCGTCTCAAGGCACTTCACAGAAAATCTATTAAAATCAAAGAAACATCATAAACAAATCAATTTGAAAAAGTTTCCAATCGAAGGAACCCCAGCAGATTGCATCGAGTCATTGACTTGCAGCATTCACTCCTCTCGAATCAGCAGACCAAAACAATGGCTTGTGTTGTCGTTGACTTTACAGCAATCCCTCATACTGAGCATGCGTGTAGCGACAGTGGAGAGGAAAAACTCCCCTTTAACAGGAAGAAACCTCCAGCAGAACCAGGCTCAGTATAAGCAGCCATCTGCCACGGCTGACTGGGGGTTTGAAAAGACAGAAAGCTAAATTAGAAGCACAGGATACTGAAATAATAGAGTTAATAGCAGCAATTGTAGAGTGTCACTGGAAGCATCTCAACACAAGTTCTCATCCAAGAAGCTGTCTCGGCTAACAGAACGCCAGCCCAGGTGTGGTTACTATCGAGAGAAGAACACTAAGAGAAAACAAAAGCTTAACAAGGTTGAAATAACGGTAACTAAGTAGATTGGACAAAGGAAGAAAGTAGCAGAGGCAGAAGTGGTCAGATTGTCCTCCAGCAGTCTAACCCTATAGAAGCATAACTATAGAAAAACTTAAATAACTTAACCTTATAGTGTGAGACATGAAGAAGGTAGAGCAAAGGAGAACCGTCTGTCAAGACTGAGTTCCTCCCCAACCGGATTAGGCTGTCTTCTCTACATCTTCCTAACTATGAACTTTATCAAACAGGAAGGTTTTAAGCCTAGATTTGAAACTAGACAGGGTGTCTGCCAAACGGACTAAAGCTTGACGCTGGTTCCACAGGAGAGGAGCCTGATAACTGAAAGATCTGCCTCCCATTGTGCTTTTAGAGATTCTACGAACCACCAGTAAACCTGCAGTCTGAGAGCGAAGTGCTCTGTTAGGGACATAAGGAGTAATCAGATCTCTAATATACGATGGAGTTTTATA
>JAVLVB010000835.1:552050-576663 GCA_032876305.1 Orestias chungarensis
GAAGCTAAAATTGGGGAGATATGATCTCTCTTTTTAAGTTTCATCAGAACTCTTGCTGCAGCATTTTGGACCAACTGTAGACTTTTAATTGCATTTTGTGAACTTCCTGCTAATAAAGAGTTACAATAGTCCAGCCTTGAAGTAACAAATGCATGGACTAGCTTTTCAGCATCTGTCCTAGAGAGAATATTTCTAATTTCTGCTATATTCCGAAAATGAAAGAAGGAAATCTTACAGACCTGTTTTATATGGGACTTGAAAGACATTTCCTGAACAAAAATAACACCAAGGTTCTTTAAATTGTCACCAGATGCCTACCTGATTCTATCCAGGTCAAGTGGTTGCCTTAGCAATTTCTTTTTTAGAGGTTCTGGTCCAAAGATAACAACTTCTGTCTTTTCAGAGTTCAAGAGCAGAAAGTTTAAAGTCATCCACATTTTTATGTTATCTGGACATGCCTGTAATCTACCAAACTGACTGGATTCATCAGGATTTATAGATAAATACAGTTGTGTATCAACAGTGGAAATTAACACCATGCTGTCTGATGATTTTACCAATAGGGAGCATGTATATAGTAAATTGAATTGGGCCAAGTACAGAACCCTGTGGTACTCCAAAAGTAACCTTACAATGCGGAGAAGATTTGTCATTTAGATGAAAAAACTGGGATCTATCAGACAAATACGATTTAAACCAGCCTAGTGCTGTTCCCTTGATCCCCACAGTGTGTTCGAGCCTTTCAATGAGGATATTGTGATTGACTGTGTCAAAAGCAGCACTGAGATCTAACAGAATTAGAATAGACACGAGCCCATTGTCTGAGGCCATGAGAATATCATTTGTAACTTTAAGGAGAGCTGTCTCAGTGCCATGATGAGCTCTGAAACCTGACTGAAATTCTTCAAATAGGTCATTATTCCTCAAATGCTCTCTCAGTTGATTAGCAACAATTGTTTCCAAGGATTTTAGATAAAAAAAAGAAGATTAGATATGGGTGTGTAATTTATTAAGTCTTCTTGATCAATCTAGCCAGTCTTTTGTTAAAATGTTGATATGGAATAACTTTTAGTTGCTATGAAGTAAGAACTTCACAAACAGCTTGGCACCATATGACCAGCACTTAGTTTCCCATCAGTCCCACCATTTTACTTTTTTTTCAAACCACACTCATATATGACAGCTGTCTACCACAGGTAAGGAAAAAAGGTCTAATATTGTATTACCAAGCTTCACAAATCCAATCAATATAACATCCAATGTCTCTCCAGGGTGCAACTGCCTAGGTAGTAAAAAAAACAAAAAAAAACTCCAATTTACATGTCTCTAGGATTAACTTTTACCAGGATATCGCTAAAATTTGTAATATTCTCTCCGGGAGTAATGCTGAAAAACTAGTTCACGCTTTTGTTACTTTAAGGCTAGATTACTGTAACTCTTTACTATCAGAAAATGCTGTTAGACGATGTCAGATGATCCGAAATGCTGCAGCATGGGTTCTGATGTAATCAAGAAGAGAGATCATACTTCCCATATTTTAGCTTCGCTTTATTGGATTTCTCCTTCGCACTACCTCTCTAAAGGGTTAAGTTATCCTGAGTTATTTCTATAGTTGCGCTGCTTAAGGCTTAGGCAGCTGGAGGACAATCTGACGCTATTTTCCTCACTTTGCAACTTTTTCTCCTCAACTATTCAATCTGCATTGGTTGGAGTTATTTCAACTGTTGACTTTCTGTTTACCTTATTGTTTGTCTCTCCATTAACTAACAAATTACATCAACATCAACTTTATTTATTTATTTCTTAGTTTGTATGCCTTCTGGCCCCAACCCCCAGCAAAAGGACGCTCGTACTGAACCAGGATCTGCTGGAGGTTTGTCTCTGTTAAAGAGGAGTTTTTCCTCTCCACTGTCGCTACATGCATGCCCAGTATGAGGGATTGCGGTAAAACACAATGCAAGCTAACATCTACTGTCTCTGCAGGAGGGGGAGTAGTAGGACGCTGCAAGTCCGTAGATTGAAAACTGATTTGAATAACAAATTGAATGTGACGCACTGTTCTAAAAGTGGCATCTATAGAAATGCATGTAAATTGGAATAAACACAACTTCACAAGAAAAAAATTTTTTTTTCACGTGAAGTACCTTAAGAAGACGTGTTTTAAATTGGCACTATTTAAATAAACTGAATTGAGAGTAATAAAACACATTTAAAACATATATTCTAATTCTATACTAGTTCTAATTAATTATTAAAGGTAAAAGTTGGTAAAAGTCATTTGTATTAGTAAGCCAAGATGACTGCATTGAGTAATCATCTTGCCTCTGAGCAAGAATGTCTTAGTAGGAGTCACCTTTTTCTATATTTTTTCTTAAAAATACAAAAACAAAAAAAAAGTAAAAAACTCCCTTTACTCTGGGTTTCTGTTTCCAAATTGCAGGAGGGGTTTTTGCCTAAACTTTCAAAGGTGGCAAAAACATAAAAACACTTTTTTTTTTTTTTTAGCAAAACAAACTCTCTCTCTCAGAGGGAAATTTTATAGCCTTTGTCCTTCAGGAAGAAAACACAACATTTCAGTTTTCCGACCTCCCCATGGTGATTTTATTAACGTTACCCTGTTGTGGCCCTCTCCCTCCTCTACTAAATACAAATGCGTCTTCAAGAGCCTGTCTTGAAGCCTTTTTTTTGCTTGCTGTGATGTCGAAGCTGATCTAGATTTTTCTCTTTGCTTTGCTCATTCTTTAGCTCCTCCACTGAGCCAGCGCTTTTCTGGTGGTGGATTGTGAAACAACTGGAATGTTTTTTATTCTAGCGCGGTCCTAACCGCAACATTTGCTTCTAATTTTGACAGATTTTCGAAAAGAGATTTTTCGACAGAGATTTCTTTTAAATAAGGTCTTTATCAAAACCTTCCACCTACTTCTAAAATATTTCCACCACCCCTCATCGCTTCTGGGCTCTACCTCTTCCCTTTTACTCTATTTCCTCTCCTGGTTTTAGGCCAAACACAGTCACCTCATCTTGTATTGTGGGAGAGATTGTAAAGTTTTCATTGAGCGCATGTGGAAGTAATTTGCCTGTAAGGTTCAGTAATTGTGGGTGCAACATTGAAACAGGCTGGAACATTTGGCCTCATAGTTTTTCCTCAGGGTCACATTGGGCTTATCTCAATATTTAGCATGTTGAGTTATTATATCACATCTGCTGTTAAGAGCAAAGGGATGTTAACAAATGTAACCAGAGAGCATACAAATGCTGCCTGAAATCCCAAAGAGGAAGGTTTTTCTGCTCGAGGAAGAGTCCACACATCAATGTCAGCGTGACCCACGGGGGAGCCTTCCTTTTTAAAATGCATGACATTTAAGGGCTCTGTGTAGAGACGTGAAATAAAAATGTTGCTCAAAGAGCCACCATTACAACATGTAACATCCCAGACCTGAACCCATTTTTCCGCACAAACCATGTGACACTCACACTGTATCTTACACGCAAGTCAAGAGCACTCTGCTCAGCTGCTGCTGAGGTGCAAATGGTTCGCCTCAATGCATCACTGACCCGACGCTGTTCCTTCACCTCCTCTCTTCACGACCCAGCCCTATTTGACTCTGTCCATCAATGCTGCACCCCATTTCTCTTTTTGCACTTTGTCTCCATGCCCTCTTCTTCCTGAGCTTTTCCCATAATTTGTCTCTGTGTCCTCTGTTTGCTACACATTTGAGCTTTCCATTTGTTTTATCTGTGCTGCCTCAGCCTCTGGCTCTCACTGGCAAATCTTTCTTTCTATTGATTTATTTATTGGTTGACCGTGTATAATAACAAATTATATTATATCTATACATTTTCACTGAAATTATTTTTTTCAAAAGGGACAAATTAGGACCAGTCCATGTTTGTTTCTGTTCAAAAGAGCTAAAACGCACATATCATATCAGGTTGCACATCATTGCTCAGCATTGTAAAGAAGGCTCAGCCTATTTCAACACCCAGTTTGGTTTATGCTTCATTGTTGAAGTGAGAGAAAACACCATGAATAGAGTTAATACACTGTCTGAGGCCTTAAATACGGATTTTAATTATTGCACCTAATGAATTTGGTAAGGGAGTTCAAGGGACTGCAACAAAATTAGAAATAGGTGATCCTGTTGTAGGTTAAAAAAATGCATGTCAAATTAAATGTATACATGTCCAGGTTTGGCTTTTTAAGAAAGCTCAAACTAAACGTAGTAAAAAACTCTTTAAATGTCAGAAAACCTACACTAGAGTCTTGCTACAGGTCATATGTAACTGCATAGCTGTGTAATCAAAAAGAGACTGCAAAACATTTGCTTTCACGGGATGAAAACAGAGAAACTTTGAAGTTTGCTAGCAAGAACATAGAAAGTTACCAGAGCTTCTGAAATGATGTTTTTGAACACATGAAGAAAGACTGAGCTGTAGACCAGAAAAGAGGGTAAATTTTCAAAGTCAATGTTTTAGGAAAAGAAGATTATCCTAAGTGTAAAGCATTATACTGGAGGTGCAGTGGTTTGGTATGTTTTTTCTGCCTCCCTAATTAGACTCAAAAACTAACTCTTCTGTGCATCAGAGATTAGTTGAAGATCCTGTCAGACCATTTTGAAAAACGTACACTTGGAGCTAGACCCTGCACCATGACTATGATATAAAACATACCTATAAATCCATCATGGACTGGTTCAGAATTAGGAAATGGAAAGTCCCAGAATGGCAGAGAGTCATCTTTGCCTCATTGAGGCGCTTTGCTTTGACAAAAAAAAAAACGGCACTCAAAGTGAGAAATAGGGTACAATGGATGATGGTATCCACAGGGTATTGGTATTTCAGCGCTCCATATAGCTAAAATCCATGAATTACCTAAAAACACTAACAACTGCCTCATTTAATGGGTAAACCATTAAGTATGCATTAATAGGGTTTAATATGCAGAGTTGCAAACCATCTGAGCATTACCTCAGAAGTTAACATCTACAGTCATCTCCATTCTTGTGTGGAGAGAGAATCAGTTCGTTTGGAATGGCTGCTTTACAAAATGCAAGCCAGTGGCAGTTCAAGCTGCATTGTGCCTAGGTATGTCCGCTTTCAAAGCTACATTTTCTTTTGAATATTTTAGAAAACATTACAAAACTATATGACAATAGGTGGATTTTTGGGGCTTCAATTTAACCTTTACTTAGACTGAAGTTAGAAACAGATAGACAGCTACGTAAGGCATCATCCTGCAGTTATTTTACACAAAAGAAAGTTATTAATAAGTGAACAAGTTGCATTTGCAATATAGAGGACATAGACAAACTTAGACAGAAGACTGTTTCGGTCAGATGACATCAAAATACAGTATGTGACAACAACTGACCACCTACACACACCTCATCCTTGAAACGTGGGTTACTTCATGTCTTCAGAACAAGGGAAGCATGTTGGTGATGGTAGGAAGTTGGCTGATGCTAACTAAGTAATTATTAAGGAGGACATTTTGTTGGGGTTTACCTAGGTAAGATGTTCACCTTTACCACTGAACCCAAGGAACAAGGATACATGCAAAAAAACAGGAGTCCCGCTCACTCACTTCTCCAGATGATTGCGTAATCGTGTTGCATTGTACTCAGTCGTCCTTGTTCATGTCCAATAATTGGACATTTGATTCTTACACGCACTGCTTTTCCATGGAAGGCGGAAGCTGGGAGCTGCAGGCCGAGCATCATAAAGAGCACGTCTACTGTGAAGCTACGAAGCCTTCAAGTGATTAAAACCCCTTCGACTCAGGGTTACTTCATCACAATCATTACTCTTTTCTTCTCCTACCTCCTGGCTGTTAAACCCACCAAGCTTCACCCTCCCTGTCCGGTAATAATATTCACTTTGCCTCTGATACATTAGATGGTGAATGATAGGGCAGAGCCCTGGCCTAATTGCTTTTCTTCTTTTAAAGTCTCAATTCATTTCTGCTGAGGACACACAGAGATGTGTATCCACGGCATGCACATGCATGGCCAGACACACTAGAGCCATACTTTCGCACACCACCCCACCTTAACACTGCTGTTTTATGATGGATGGGGCTGAGGATGCATGGGTGAAGTAGGGAAGGAGCCCACACGGCTGTGTGTGTGTGTGTGTGTGTGTGTGTGTGTGTGTGTGTGTGTGTGTGTTTGTGTGTGTGTGAAGTGGTCGAAAAGAAATAAAGACAGAAAGAAAGAAAAAGGGGGAGAGAAGGAGAAGCTGAGCTGAGGAGCTCTGATTAACGACACAGAGAAGGGGTCCCAAAGGAGCTGGGGGTAAGAGCGAAACTATCTGGGACCAGCTGAGAGAGAAACACGCTTTGTGTGTGCATGTATTTGTGTGTTTTAGCATTTCTCACCCATTTTTCAAACAAATACTAAAGACCCACTGCTGCTTATGGGGCCCAAAGCATGGGCCCCATTAGCACATTTTTTTTTAGGTTAGGGTTTAGGTTCAGGATTTAAGGACTATTCGAGTTTAAATTAGGTGTAGGGTAAGGCATGAACTGGAAATGCGTAGGTTTACGCTAAAGGTCAGGATTAGGTTACAGAATTGAAATGAAAATGAATGGAAGTCAATGCAAAGTCCTTGTGTAGATAGAAATGGCTGTATTAACGTGTGTGTAAGGAGGAAATAGATAGACCTAAAAAACAGGTTGAATATGATGGTTGGAGGTGGTGGTGGAGGTGATGTTTTCTTTTAATCCCTTTCATTACAGCAAACACAATAAATTCAGTGCGTCTATTGTCGCCACTTGCAAACAGAAGTATGTGCTTTATCCGTGTTTGCGATGCCTGTCCATTCCCTCTCTTCTGCCTTCCACTGATATGACACACGCCCTTCAGATTAAATCTTAACGCCTTTGCTACCTAACGATCCTGGAGTTTGGCGCCTCAGGCTTCTGCCCACAGTGCTGTCAGAAGGGAAAAGAGGCTGTGTGTTGCCAGAATACAGGCCCTCACCTCTCGCTGATTGCACATGAGAGTAGAGGTAATGGGAGTGTAATAGCACCTTAAGTACCCTGTTCTCACTGACACTGGCAGTATAGCATTACCCCATATGAGTGTGTTAACGTGTGTGTGTTTGGGTGAAGGTAGAGAAGATGTGTGTGGGGGGTGTATACTTTGGCATAGGCACAAGTTATTCTTGTGTCAATCCACTTTTCTGCACCGGATTTGTGTGGATATGTGGTGAAAAAGAGGTCTGACCGAGGTCGGAGCGCGCCTCGTTTTCCCAGAGGGTCGTCCGAGCCTCAGCGATCAAAGAGAGAGATGGAGGTTAACTGACCGGACCCTGGAACCGTCACAGGAGGACCTGAGGGACTTCTCTCCGTTAGCCCAGGTACCAATCATCAGAAGCGTGAGCGCAGAACACACACACAATCCAGTGGAGCAGCGAGTGCAGAAAGGGGGCATTTTACAGAGATCCGCTGGGATTTAGAGATCTGTAAGGCCCAAACTAACTTTGTCAGTTCGCTCATGCTGCTGTAACCCTTCCACATAATATCCATTACTTCAGATGCGTTTTCTATAAAACATCAAATAGCTTTACCCCAACTCCTACTTCAGTGATTTTCGCAGAGAGGTGCCTTCTACTGATATGGAAGTCCTGTAAAGTGAGTATAAGTTATATAGTGAAGGTCCCTGGAGGGTAAACTCAATGACTAGTCTCAGACTAGAAAGTTAGACTGCTTTCCTGAGTACCTCAAAGTAAATCTGCTTGTGTTAAAGGACTGAGTGGGGTGCACTTCTGCGGAAAGTTAAGTCGGAAGTTGTGATAAAAAAAGAGAGAGAGAGAGAGAGAGAGAGAGAGAGAGAGAGAGAGAGAGAGAGAGAGAGAGAGGGTAAAAAAAAAGGAACATGCAAGTGTGTGAACGTGTTCAACTGTGCAAATAGGAGGTGTGCGAGTCACAAAGCTGGGTGTGCAAACGTGCACAGGATTGGGAGTGTGTGTGCATGTGTGCGTTAGGAAATGAGTGAAAGATAACCATCACCGCCAGCTGCTGTGGTGTGGAGAGACGGCTAACACCGGACAGAAGAGACAAGACGTTTTCTTGCAAACATCTATAAATTACTTGTTAATTCCATGGCCGTTCGCAGCCGTCTCACGTTTGATTAGTAAGGCAAGCGTGCAGCTTCCATACTTTCCATACGGTAGAAAATGTTGAAGTATTCCATTCCGGTCCCCGTATTTAAAAATATGTCTAGAATACGATGTGAAGTTCGTTGCAGTGTTGGAAAACAGAAAATTACTTATTGTTATTTGTGTGTGTCCTGGTGCAAAAATAAAAGGATCATGTTGTTAAACAGTGCATAACATGTCAGACAACGTTCTGTTTTGATTTTAACCAACAGTAAATTGCAGTAAAAACCCTGGTCTGCCATCAGGACAGACAAACAAGCAAACCCTCTGTAGTCAAATGTATAGTTAAGAAGGTGTTTTTTTGTTTTGTTTTTTTTCTTTTTCTTTTTTTAAAGATTGACACTGAAATCATAAAAAAATTTCATGACACGTCCTGTAGGAAAGCATATTTTTGAATCCTGCTTAATTAATGTGCTATAAATCCTGATTATTCACAGCAGTTTCATTGTCGACTTAGACTTTATTGAACGCTTGTATTTTCCTTAAACATCCAACAAACCCACCCGGTGGATTTTAGATGAATTAGTTCAACATGCACTGTATAAAGAGCTGCTTGAACTTTAAAGTAAACGTGTGTTATGGCTAAATTGAGAATGTATCGTGATTATTTAACCACCCTATTCATGGAAACAATCAAGTACAGAAAAAATATTCAGAGTAAGAAAGGGAAGTTTGGGTGGTTTTAATTTTTTTCTTCAGAAGTAGGTTTGGACAAACCGATGTCCACCGACTATAACAAGGATGAAGACTGAATGTATTCTTATGTTTACATGGGAATAAGAAAATAAATATAAGTTCATCTTTCCTTTAAGTGCTCCATACATCGTTAACTTTATAATATGTAGTTACATAAATTCAAAAAAAGGGAAGAAGAAGAGAGAAAAGACGTTTTAAATGTTGTATTGTGTCTTTCTGGTTGGTCTACTAGAGGTCTGAAATTCTGAAATTTCACTTCGGATATTAACAGTATTTCTAATAGTATCATAATATTTCAAAATTAAAATAAAACCTTTCATAAACATGTTGATGAGGACTTAGAACGTTTACTAATAAGACCAAACAGTCAATTAAATGACCGCATCAGACTCAGCTGTATTGTTCAAGATTGTGTGCACAAAGAAGGAATTTGACTTCCCTTTCAAATAAAAATGAACATGTTAATGATGACTATCAAATTGTTATTAGGTCACGTAAACATTTATTTTAGTCACATTTGCTGTGTGTGAGTGTCACGTTCATTTCTTAAATTAAACTATCTATAACTTGTGCTCTAAACTTAAATGCAAGTCGAAAAATGACACTGAGAGTAGCAGGCAGCTTGCTCAAAGCCCAAAGCCTGAAAATCAGCACAATAATTTATTTTATTTTATTTGTAGTTACAATTATTAGATTTAGATTAAAGTTAGGGTACAGAAATAAAATACGAATGGAAGTCAATGCAGAGTTCTTGGGAAGACAGAAACACACAATAACATGAGTGCGGGTGTTTTTAAAGAAGGGGGCTGGGCACAGGACCCTGCTGCTGGGTAACATCTCTGTCAGGACGGCTTTACTCCGTCACCACCCCACACACACACACACACACACACACACACACACACACACGGACAACCTCCATCAGCACCCGCTCAGGGCTCATCAGTCGCAATGGCGCACATGTGGCCGGAGTATTCTAAACAAAGCTTTATAAAGAGCTCAAGCAGACTGCTCGATGTGACAGTCAGGTTACTAATGAAGCCTGGAGACCACTAAATGCGCCACTGAAAGACCAAAGGTCTGAGCGACATGCCCATGCACCCACACACACACATGCACATAGTTCTTTTTGGGTTTTTTTCTATTTGGGCATTCACCAACAAACTCTCACAGTCACTATGGTAGGATGGAACACATGCTTGCAGGGGCAAACGTACAGATGCACAGAAACTCATGGGAAAACACAAACAGGCACACCTTGTGCCCGAGCGCATCTGTCCACAGCCTAAGAGCTCCCAACTGTTGAGGAGAAACAGCTCAATTAGCTCAGTGGAGGAGCTAACGAAACACATCTATACCTTCTCACATGCACACCACCCACACGCGTACACAGGGTTTGAGCGCCGCATTGATCCTTTCCCAGTCTGTGGCTCTAATTGGTGTGTTGATGATGCTGAAACCGTGTAGGATCCTTCAGGCAACCATAGCATGACTCCCAGCTCTTTATATCTCACTTAAAGTTGAAAAACACCCACATTTCCTCCCCAGTATCACACTCCACTCCACCTGATTTTTCTTCTGGGAGACTTTTTGCTTATTTTTAGGTTTAATCTAAATTTTCTTGGAGTTTTCCCATTACAGCCCTAAAAAGAAATCCATCCCAGCTTCATAAATATCTGATAGCTTGATGACTTTGTTGCTCCCACTAGGTTGAGCAGTTGTAATTTGCACGTACATTAAAATGATGCACGCAAATGCTCGGCGAGTACCTTTGATTCAGACGTTCAGACACAAACAAACACACACGTACGCCTTCCTCCTCCCCGCACTTTTGCACATGCACATGCACATGCACAGGGTTGCAGCAACTTATTGAGAGCAAATGGGATACAGTTATTTCCATAACGGGTCTCCGTTGGTCCCGGGGATCTTCTCTCGTGCCGACAGGGAGCGATTTACCGTAGCACACTCTGGTATATTAGTAAGTGAAGACGTCTGGGGACGATTCTGCTCTCTCGAAAAACCCTATCCCTTACTCTGACCTCTAGAGCATTTACAACTGGGACTTGCAGGCACTCCTCATCTTCTAGATTTTGCTGACTACTCTGCTCCTTCTTTCTTTTTTTTCTCCACATTGCATTTTCGATCATCTTTTCTCTGTGTGCATCTTCTCACATCCATCCGCTGTCTCTCATGCTTCCCCATTTTTCTCTCCACCCCCCTCTCTCTCTCTCTCTCTCTCCCTCCTTGGCCCCAGGGACGGACTGCTGATAGACTGTGTACACCAGCTGCCCAGGGGCTATTTTTAAGGAGCATTTGTCCTTCTCCTTCCCTCTGGAGACTGACTCAACCCAACAACATCCCCTCCGTGCGCACACACGCACACGAAAATGTGTGCAGAAAAACACACACAGGCATTAACACATGCACTCATTAGCCTGTGAGCATGCAAGCCCCCTAACTTTCTCCCTCTCTCACATACACATCCTCTGTCCAAGGGCATTCTGTAAATGTAGGGGCAGCTTGTAGCGCCATAGCCGGCTGCTTAACTGCACAGGAGCCCAGGCGCTGCCCGGCCATCCTCAGCGCGCTCATAAAGCTGCCCTCCTCCCAAAGCCTGGCAAATGGTCTCCCTTGTTCTAACGATGCCTTACAATAGTTTGTAAAACAATACTGTAAAACACGATTGCCAAGCATTGCGTCAGGCTGCTTTCATCGCCAAACTCGCGGCAGCCAATGGGGCCCTTTAAATAATGCATACAGGAAGTCGGAAGATTGCACTTTCTTCGGCACTCAGTGAGCTTTTTTCCGCCATTGTCCGTCTAATTTGATTTTGCACCGCAAGAAATAGATAGTGGATGCCTACAAAATCTGCAAAGTGCTTCGCAAAATTATGCATACGCTTTTAACATTTCCTCTCATTTCTTAAGCTAAAATCGCAAATGTATTTTATCTAGACTTTACATGAAAATAAGTGTTACACAACTGTTAAGTAGAACGAAGATATGGCATGGTTCAGGAAACTCTTTTTTACAAAGAGAAATATAAAAAGCAGGGCATGCATCCGTATTCAGACCCCTTTACTCTGTTGCACCAAAGCAGAATTTAGTGCAACCAACAGCAATTAAAAGCCTTTACACAATAGTCTGCCTGTGTTAAACTTCTACTTTAAGTAAAGGCATTAGATCATAAAAACACGGTTTAATCCATATTTTCATATGAAGAAAGCAAAGCACATCTGCTTTAAACCAGGGGTTCTGCAACCAGGCTTCAGAGCAGCATGTGACTCTGACTTAGCTCCTTTACGATTTATCCTGGTAGCTATGACAAAAAATACAAAATAAAAATACAGAGAAGCAAGCAATGCTTTCAAATTTAAATACGCCTGATTGGTTTAAACAAATCTACAAACAAATTTTTTGCAATTTCTTCAGAAAATTATTTAAGACATTTTGACAGATGTTTTGTTTTTGCTCAATGTTTTAGTCCATTCTTAAAAATGCAGAAAACCATAGATTTTTATTGTGGTAACTGCTTTTGCCAGATTTCTATAAATATACAAGGGACTCAGTCGGTCAGGAAATTATTTAATCCATCTAAAGGTTAACCTAAATCACATGTGTTTTTGTTTTTTTCATGATAAAATTAAGACGTTTAACACAGGCAGATTTTATTCAGCAGAATTCAGAGCGAAAATATTCAGTAGGATTACAAAGCTTGCTGATCCGTGACCTAATCTGACTGGCTAAACAAGTAATGTCTTAATCATAAAAGCAGCTGAGAAGGGTGTGCTACCTCTAGATGGAAGCTACAGAGATTCCTAGCACAGATTGGAGAGTCTCTTAAGAATCTATTTGGGAAACACTTGCCAGAGTGCATCAAAATTGAACTTTTTGACCTGTACGGAAAACTTGTATATAAACCTCGACACGCCATCTCAGCATTGAGATATTGTCAAGCTAAGGGGATGCTTTCCCACTGCATTGACAAGAAAGCTCGTCTCAGTTGATAGGATGATAAATGGAGCAAAAAATGGGGCGGCCCTGGATGAAAACCTATTAGAGGTTACAAATGACTTGAGATGGTGGAGTTCTTTCAACCAGCTACAAACAATCTTTAACAAACAGCCAGAGCTACGAGGGGACAGCTTACATCAAAGCATATTCATGTCGTGTACAGCACAGTCTAAGTGATAAGCAGAACTTAAAAAATGTTCAGCCTCTACGTGTGTAAAACTGATAAAGACATATTCCAGTAGACCGCGCAGCTGCAATACCAGGGCAAGTCGATTCTGTAATATTGACTCAGGAGCCCAAACAGAAACGCCAATCACATTTCTTCAGATTTATATTTGCAAGAAAAACAATCACACTGAGCATTCAGCAACCTCTTCTCAATCATGCGTTCTGTTCCGTAATGCAGCGCAGGGGGAGATTTTGTAGTGGTGGACAAAAACTGTGTAAAACAGTTGGTGAGAGCACTTTTTGCAAATAATTGTAACACAGACCTTCACAAAAATCCTTAGTCCGCTTTGTGCCGACATAACAGCAAAATCATCTCAATGCTCGGCCGTAACCTTGGTCAGGACTGTAAAGGAATTTGTTAACAAGCTCTTAAATTATGTTCAAAGTGTGAAATCCAAGCAGCTCAAAGCGAAAAGATAAAATGAATCATCCAACAACCTCGTTAAGGCATTATTTACCTTCATCGTTAGCCAAGGAAGAGGGACACTAAAAATCTGTCGGCAGCCGGAATCGGCTGCTCGAGTGTCTGAGCGCTGTTTAATTGTGCCATTTATCAGCCAAAAAAAGCCTACATGCTCATAAATAAACACAATGCCCACTGCACAGGAATTATAAAACTGTCACGGCTAAGCCTACAAGTGAGGCCGGTGCTGATGCATATTAAGTGATTTAGTTAGTGAAGGAGTGAAGCAAAGGGGGGAAAAAAGAAAATATGATGGTTAATTTAAGAGTCATTAAAATTGTATGAACGTGCATTGCACTTGCTTAGAGTGGGATTTTCTCTGATCGGTAACGAAGGGGGGGGCAATGCAGGCTGCCACACATTGTGGTCTATAAACTAACTGATTGATCAGGAGAGAGGCGAGCCAAGCCAGAGCGAGAGGGAGGCGCAATCAATGCCTCTGAATCTGATCAGATGCAGGTGAGAGTTCTTGTTATGTGCGTGGGCAAGTGTGCGCTTCTTCCTTTTTTTACTTCTCAGTCTGTTTATGTTTACAGTCTCGCGTGTGTTTCATGCACACTGCTCGGCTGTGAGTTTGTGAGAGACTGCGCGCTTCCCTCATTTGGGGGAAAGACAATGTTCTACATTCCACAGGGGAACAGAGTCATTACCAAAGCAGGAACTCAAGCCTGGAGGCCACGGCGCTGCGTGCAGTGTGAATAGATCGGGCTGGTTTCTTGCCGAGACGTGCCGCTGAACCCTCGCTCCGCCATTACCAGTGCCCCCGAAGTTCAAACACCACCTCCACCTTGCTGCAGCTGGGAAACATTGGGGGTATAAAAAGTTTCACAAACACAGATAACTCTCTCCCTTTGACAACCTCCAGCGACGCCATCTTACTTCACGTGTGTTTCACAACCACTCACAGGAAATTATATCAGACTTACAAGGATGTGTTGCATGTTAAATTTTGGGTTGACACTGAGTCAGTGTGAGTCCAAAGCAGGGATGCTTGAGGTGACCCTAGAGAAGTAGGGTGGCTCTGAAGCTCTCTGCTGCCCTCTGTTGGTGGGTTGGTTGGTTCACTGTGTAGGTATGGGCAAATGGCAGTTGTATATCGCTAAACAACAGGTGTGCAAATTATTCTTCTCTCTTGTTTTACCTCTTTCTAGTCACATTTTCGTTTGGAGCAGAGCTGACTGGGTTAATTTCCCCTGTTGCTGTCACACGCAGGTCATTAGCATGGCCTGCAGGAAACTATTGTTCCACCATAATAGAATGCAATCAGAGGTAAGCTCTGATAACGCCTGCTGTCACCTGATGCTCCGTCTGTTTGCTTCTCTCACTTTGAAATTCTCTTTATTCTTGCTTTTCTATTATTCTAGACCACGTAATGCCTTACCATAGTATCCATTCCCAATGAGGAGTTCACGTTACATTAACTGCTAAAACTGAAATCTATTTTTCTAAGATATTTTGTGACAGACCAAAAAACTAGGCCATAATTTGCTAGTATTTGGATGTGGATTCAAAAAATTACAAGTCAATACTTTGTTTCTTCACATCTCTAGCAAAATAGCTCAGTCTCAGTCAGACTGGGAGGAGTATGTTGAAGCATAAATTCTCAAGTGTTGCTTCAGATGTTCACTTAGATTTAGGTCTGAATCCTGGGTGGGCCTTGATAACAGGAATTTGCATGAATCTAAAGTATCCCATTCTACCTCGTGCTTTATTTTAGGATTGTCTAAAGACTTTAGGAGCCTCTAGCGGGATTTCTCACAGTATTACTTTGTGCTTAGCTCAGACCAGTTTTCTTGCTTTTTTTCTTTTTTTGTTTTCTTCCAGACATACTGTACATGCTTGCCTGTAGTTCAAAAAGTTCAACTTTAGTCTACTCTAATCATGAGTAGGTACCCATTTTGGTTTGCTATCAATGGCTTTGCTTTTCTTATAAAACCTTGAGATTTGTAGAGTCAACAACTCATTTTCAACAGATTGCCCTCCTTGGCTATGGGTCTATGAAGCTCATGCTGCGTTACCATGGGCCTCTTAGTTGATTAATTGATTAATGCTTTCCTTGTCTACCAAGTTGGAAAACAATACGTTGGGTAGTTGTCATTTTAGAACGGGCTAAACAGTGCCCTATTAGATCTACAAAGGTGGGAGATTTTTTTACAAACTTACACTGTTAAAATCTTCTTGACCACAGTTTATCTGAATTGTCTTCTGTGTTTGTTCACTGGTGGGCCCTAAAAAATCTCTGAGGACTTTCCAGAAGAAACTGATTTATTCATCGTTTCAAACACAGGTGTGTTCTAAATACTAACTACAACCAATGGCACTGGTTGGTTGGTTGGTTGGTTGGATGGATGGATGGATGGATAGATGGATGGATGGATGGATGGATGGATGGATGGTTTTAAAGCTTTTAAACAAATGTATAAATTGTTTTACTGCATTAACTTTTAACTTAGCAAATTTTGTTTCCTTTGAACACGTTCTCCTTTATTGTCCAAATGGTATTTCTGGAATTGCTGTTGCCAACAATAGGGTTTCCAGGACATGCACTAATTACTGTTGTGAGAGGCCTTTTAGTGCAAATACAATACAGCACTGTAATGTCGATTTTGATTGACAGCATAGGTGATGTGTAAGAAAATATGAATATTTACAGTATCACTATTAGTCATGGTGAAAATTCCGGTCACATCAACATACATACGCTAAAACCGCCCTTGATCTATAAACAGACTGTGAATGAGGGGACTTGATTGGCTGAGAGAATGACTGACAGCTGAACGAGTGGAAGCTTTGAATGTGAAACTCAAAGCAAAGATGGGAAGCGTGTTTGTGCTGGTCCCAAGGGGGGAAAAGCCTGGGTTTTACACACCGCACACACACACACACACACACACACACACACACACACATTGAGCACACACACATATTTAAACACACATACTGATCTTGCTCTACTTTGGGCCTTGCTCCACATGAAAACAGCAAAGCTTCCTGCTATCCAAGATGAGCAGCA
This sequence comes from Orestias chungarensis, assembly GCA_032876305.1. NCBI lineage: Eukaryota > Metazoa > Chordata > Actinopteri > Cyprinodontiformes > Cyprinodontidae > Orestias > Orestias chungarensis. The sequence continues at coordinate 568,627 of JAVLVB010000835.1, forward strand.
TGTTGCACGGTGAACAAACACACAGTTCTGCATAGATGGACAGAGCGGCATGGAGACCAGTCGAGACAGCAACCATCCTGAACTGTCTCACCTTTTTTTTTTCTTTTTTAAGGATCTTTCTTTTTATTCCCTTCCCTTTCTTACTCTTCGTCTTTTTCGAGTGACCAAACAAAAAAAGTTCTTTTCATTCACATTTTTGATATCATTCAGGTCAGTCCAAAGATATGAAGCTACTTGACAGACACTTTTTTAAAACTTAGTATAAACACAGTTTACCACCTGTGGGAGGGGGGGAAATGTTGTTTTCTTTTATTTGTTTTGCTCTTTTACTGTAAAATGTGGTTCGGTTAAGATTAAAACCACCCCCCTTAAAAACATGCTACCACACTTACACATCACACAAGAGAGAGCGCAACAGATTCCAATTTATGTGAGACCGTCCATTTATCTTGTTGAATTTTGTTCTTCATTTGTGTGTTTTCAGGTCAATTCCTCCTTCTAAAATCTTTACTTGTTTCATCAACCCAGCTGATCAGCCAAGTTCTTGTATTTTGTCATCAACCCACATCCACATACATATTTCCATCATGTACATTAAAAAACAACAACCTGAAAACAATTTTTATCTGTCAAACAAAAAATCAGTATTGTGTTGATTTGATTTGTTTTTTGTAACAAGAAGCTGCATCACTAGACAGTACATCTTTCCCATTTGAAAGCGTTCAAACGGAAATGTTTAACATGCAAATCAAGATAGATATAACAAAATGCAAAGTTTATTTAAAGCAATACTTCTTCGTGTCAGCCTTTTACTGACTCGTCATTCTGTCAAAATCATATTTATTGTGGAAGGCAAATGTATCGGCGTGTTCGGCAAATGAGACTCCACGAAATGTGGAGGCACTGTGCCCTTGCCTATCCCCCTGCTGAATGTAAGTCTTAGCCAATTAACAACGCCTTCCGCGAGGTGTCTGCGCTCGCACGCACACACACGCTCGCACGAACCTGAAACCTCGCAGCTCATGGGACTAAACCTCATTAACTGCTCTGAGACAGACACACTCTCTTTAATCAATCCCTTTCCAAGACTATGTGGACTTGGACGAGCGTTGACAATACAACTCGGGCACACAAACACACATTTTATTTTGCACAGGGAGGAGAGACTCTTCCATACATACACCCAGTGGTCTCCCAGAGTGAAAAACATGGTCATTTGCCAGGTTGATTCAACTCTAAAACACCCTAATTACATCGACAATGCTACTTTGTTTTGGTGCCGGGGAAAAAAAAAATTTGAATGATTTAGCATATTATTATTATGCCTCTGAAATATTAACCAACCCCGGGGGAGTTTATCTGCTCTTTTAAATATATGCAAATTACTTTATTTTGGTTTGGTTTGTTTCCAGTGACTTTTGTGAATTGTGTTTGGATAATTAAATGGGTGCGCGCAGATGTAGAATCGCAGGCAGGCAACTACATGATATGATGATCTGCCAGATTAGCATACAAATTAGGAGCGCTGAGCCTCGCCTGCTAATCGACTAACTTTTGTTTTCACTTCAACCTTGACCTATCCGAAACATCCACTGAGTGTTTCGCGGCGGAGTGGGATTGTAAACACAGTTTTCTTGCATTTAATTGATAAGGCTCATTTGATATTGTCCTTCATTGCATACACTTCTCCTTTTGCACGTGTTGGCCGCTATCTGTGCTTCTTCAGACTGCTACGCCAGACTGGTATGGTTCTGCATTGACTCTTACCCCGGACGGATTTTTTGGTTGTTTGCGTTTTCTACCCTAAGTTAAGAAGTTTCTGCCATTTTGTTTAGCTAGTTCTAATGCGACATAAGCAGATCTGGTGCAGTAAATGTACCAGATCTCGTTAACATTTTAGCTCTGTCTTACTTCACTGATTGCCTTGTAAATCCCTGATGGGTTCCGCTTGGTACATAATCATTTCCCTAACATAGGATAATTTGATTACATTAGTACAACGACAGCGCAAACAAATTGGCTACGTAAATTATTGTGCCAATAATAGCAAAAACAGATGTGGTAATGATGCCGTTTGTTTCCGAGCTCGCACGCATGTGAACTTGGACCGATCCGCGCAAAAGTACATCGACGAACACCCACCACATCCAGTGTCCTTAAACGTGCCAAGACAAGAGTCATAATCTTTGGCCTCGGTTCTTAATTCTTGCACCCACACAGCACAACACATTTTTGCCAAAGACCCTCCAGGTCTTATTTCATAGCTTTTATTTGCTTTTTTTCCACAGTTTTATCAGTGTGGGTAGAGGTCAGCTTATGTAAGAAGTAAATTCTCCTTATTTTTTGTTAACCACAGCATTTTGCCCTTTTACAATGCCTTCAATATAGTTTTTATTTGGGGGGGGGGGGTTTATGCGATAGATCCGCACATAGACTTGCATAACTGCGATTCAGAATATAAATGAAATAAATAAAATGTAAAAAGTGTAGCATGTATTATTTTTCAGCCCCTTTAGGCAATACCGTGTATTTCCATCTTTAGCTACATTTACAGCTTCACGCCTTCTGGGAAGGCTTCTTCCAGTTTAGCCCAATTAGATCTCATTTAATCAGTTATTTTATGGAAGAATGAGGGAAAAGTGTTCATTGGTCTCTGTGAGGCTGTTTGCTTTTCTGGTGATTTCTCACAAACCTCTGAAGTCCTCGCAGAACAGATGTCAGATTAAATCGCGCACAGGCAGATTCTTGTTTCTAATTATTAGAGTTCTGAAACCAATTAATTGCGCCGCGTCTTATTTTAGGGTGTCAAGGTAGATGGAGAACTGGCTTTGAGGATTCTTTAAAAATATTTTGAAATATATATATTTTTCTTTAAATATGCTAAAACATAGATTGGCTTGTGAAGAAATTAAATAAAAAATAAAATAAAAAAATAAACACAGTGGTCTGTGTACATGTCAAGTCGTCCAGTTCCAAATATCTCCTACCTCCCTGCAGCAGGGCTGCTACTAATGTTGCTTGTACTACCTAGTTTTTCTGGTTTTGGTGTTCAATCATCCATCTTCCCTATCAGGACCGAGTGCTGTCTGCATGCATGTCACCTGTGTCTATTTTCCTTTTGGAAACTCAGAGCTTTGTGAGCTCAGGTTATAGTCTAATACTAGAAAAAACTAAAAGCATTCCGATACAAAAAAAAAATGAAGCTCAAATGAATCTCATGTGGCATCAGAATAAAAGGGATTGGACTCAAACACAGGGAGCTGCTCCCTCAACGCCTCCGCTCATCCGGCAACTGGACAAACATCCCTTTGTTTTTAACCATAGGCTTTATCAAAAAGTAAAGCTTTAGGCCTAGTCTTAGAAGTAGACAGGCAGTCCAAACCTGGGAGCTAATTTCCACAGGAAATGATAAATAAAATATCTTCCTCCCATTCTAGTTTTAGAAACTCTAGAAACCTCCAATAAACAGCCTTCTGAGAGTGAGGTGCTCTGTTAGGAACGTATGAAACAACCAGATCTCTGAAGTACGTTGAAGCATGATTGTTGTACCAAACTTGAAGTTGATATTGAAAAAAAACATGTTATATTCCTTCCATTTTACAGTTTTGCACTCTTTTATGCAGGTCTACCTCATAAAATCCCATGAAAATTTATTCGATTTTGCAACTTTTCCAAGACACTATGTAGACAGCAACTCACCTTCTCCCTGCAACACCTTACCTCTCTATTCACTGTTGTTCTGTATGCCCTAAAAAGCCCTCTGCTCTGTCCCATTTCTCCCATTGCCCCAGGTCCTTTTCGACACCCCTGGCATGTTAATGGGCCCGGCAGAGACACTGTCCTTGAGATTCTCACTCCGGCTCTCACTCCTGTGCTGCTTCCAGCTCCAGATGTTTTGTTCTGTTTTTTTACTCTCTGTAATTGCTAATTCAATCTGGCTATAAAGGAGCAGATGCTCCCACAAACGTGAGCATACCTGTGTGTGTGTGTTTTTTTTTTTGCTCAGTATGCACACGTGGATTAGCTCCATGCATATAAAACAAAAAGATTTAACGCAACACCTTCTCACTCATAAATATAGGCTGTCATGATTATGCCGAACGTACTCTCTCCACATCATGGAATGAGACGGAAAACGCTTTTTGACGTGAAAAAACATCACGCACCAGCATTAACTTCCATTACACACTGCTTTACTGCCATCCTTAAATCAACCCCCCCAACGTTTCATGGTTTAACAATACTGACAAATCAACTTTGGAGGTTCAAACTGTGGTGCAAACCTTCTCATCAGCCTTCGCACAACGTTTTGTCATCTTCCATTCCTTATTATAATTTTTTTTTCACCAGGGAAAGTGTCGATCCACTCTGCTTCAGAAAGAAAAACAAACAGACTGGTTATCCGCAGGAATGAGAACGCTACTTTAGTCCCATTAAGAACATCTGTGTGTGTGGCTTGAGATCATAGCGGGCTGTCTGTCCGACTTTGAACTCGTCTCAAGCGCACTCATTGTGTTAGCGTGTTCCATACCGGCACGCTGTGCCAGACACACTCTGTGCACTCTCGAAACTCTGCGATGCGCACATGCTTGCACATTTACTTGAAGAGAAAAAGCTCCCGAATAAAAAGGCATACACCCGGCCTATCAGTACCCCCGCTCACATACCCACACACGCGCTCACCACTGTGGACCTGTCATGTGTCATGGAGACAGGGGTCAGATACTGTGTGACGTGTGTGTGGGGGTTATATCGCTTGGGAAAAAGGACTAAAGATCTTACTGGGGTTGAAAGAGGGCCAACAATAACAGCTTGAAATATAACAGCAACCAAAGGAGCCCTCACACTGACAGGAGGAAAGCTGGGCCCCAGCGACTGGCTCCACACATCAGAAACGATTCTATGCGCAGGCACAGACATGGGCGGGATAGCTAATTCATAGCTAATGTGCAAAACAAAGAAAATTGTTTGGAAATGACAGTGTAAAATGGCAAAGGGAGAGAGAGAACTTTTAGTGTTGGATTGTGAAAGATTGAAAGCACATGTTTGTAGAGAAAGAATAATAGCAAATGTGTATTAGCTGTATTAGCGGTCCCTGTGCATTCAGACCACATCTGTCAGGGAAACTTTGCCGTGTAAACACACACATCCTTGACTTCAAGTGGTTGTCCTGACTGACATATCTACACACTGGTTCATGAAAGTTTGAAAAGCAGAACCAAGTCAGCAGCCTTTGATCCCAGAGAAGTGAGACTGCCACCTAGTGCTGATTAAGGTCCCAGAACAAGATTCATTTCTTCATCAGTTTGTTGTCCTATGTTCTGTAAAAAACCCTTGAGGGATTACTAGGGAAGCTGCATTTATACAGAGATCATGATTGTTCAACTCTAAGTTGTATACTGGCTTAGTTTAGGAAAATCAGAGTAAAGAGGTCTAAATGTGTTATGGATTCCTTTTTGTGGGATTAGAATTTTTGAATTGGGAAGTGTGGAAACGTTAAAAGGACATTGATACTTTTTTAAATATAGAAAAACATGTTAAACACTGTGGTTGTGAAGTTTTAACATTTTTGAGCCACTTTGCCATAAAAAAAAAATTCTTAATTTTTAGTGTTGTGAATTCCCATTTTCTCTGACTAGGACTTGTTTACTCATTTCATATATCCGTTTGCATTGTGAACTTTTTGTGTTAGTTTTTCCAGTAGGAAGTAAGAAGCTAAAGTCATTTATGTTATTTTTGTAAGGTGCTGTGTGTGTGGTATAAACTTGAGGATGGAGAGCAATTATTGCTATCACAAGATAGGATTTGGGTTTATTCAAGTTTCTACAGTAAAAGTCTTTTCCCTCCTCTCTCAAAAGGAAAATTTGTCCAAACTTTGCTTTTAAAAAAAGTTGATCCACATTTTATTTGTTTAAGATTTAATTTCACTAACAAACCTGAAAAACATCAGACTCACCTCTCTATACACACGCGCAGACACAAACACACACACACACACACACACAAATGCAACCCCATAAATCAACGTACACAATCCTGATCTTTAAGGACATAAATGTTTTTCAATCAAAGCTCTGATTGAATGCTTTGCCATCCTCAGCACTCACATACTCACAGGACACAGGCGCACTGTTGACAGAGGATGTCTCGGGCAACATCATTTACCACTTAGGCCCCTCCCCGAGGAGCGTGCCGTCCCTAATGCGCGGCAGATACGTTGATAGCTCTGGTTTCTGTCGAGAAGTGCATGTCAATCAACAGCTCGCGTCAACGTCACGGAGGCAAAGTGTTCCTGAAAGATCTTTTAACTGAGTGCCTCTCCATCCATCCTCTTCCAGCCAACACCCACAAAAGGATAAAAAAAAAACACTCACACATGCACAAACACAACCATTTCCATCTAGGCAATCACTTCTCTTAGAGTTCTTCTTTTTGGATGTGTAACAGTAATTGAGGTTTCTCCCAGGGGTGCAGTGCATTCTGGGCCGTTAAGTGCTGTTTCTTGTTGTCCCCCCCCCCCTCAGATGGGTTGTATTTTGGCTATTGTGTTGTTCTTCCTGCTCTTCTGTAGAAGTGTAAGCAATGGGCCGTATTTACATGTATCATTAGAGAACAGAAACCCTGTCGAATGTAGGGCATGCGAGGGCTTATTTTACCCTCTGGAGTATCAATCAATAAAACAAAGAGTCTTAATACCTTTTTATTTTTTTCCAGCCACAAGAGAATTTAAAAAATATAAATAAATAAAGTGACCACAGAGGCTTGGGATTTAAATCTTGCATTTCTTAAAGTAACATTGATGAAACTCGGATTGATCCTATCAACAAGCCAAGTCAAGTACATATATATTTAATATGACACTCAGCCATTCGAGTGCGCGCGGATGCGGAGCTGACCTCCCTGAACACGACATCAGGCCTGGCTTGAGCTCCCTCAGTGACCTTTCTGGCCGTTGATGACGTTGCCTGTCCAGGAGAGGGGGTGATTGATCTGGATTGACACGAACAGCAAGTGCCCTGCCCGTCCTGTCACACAGCATCACTGGGTCACTGTAGCATGGCTGAATTCAGGATGAGGAGGGAAGGTGCGCACACACGGGGTGGTGACCTGCTGACTGTGATGTGGGACTACAGTCCTGGGGCGGCTGGGACATATTTGGACAAAAAGAAAAGTATTTTGGGGGAGGGGGGTTCATATCCCTGTCTCAAGTGAAAACTACAGTCGAGTAAAAGGCAGAGGACAATGCTAAACAAATGCAAGATTTTAAGAGATCACAAGGACAGATATGAATAATTACCATGTTCACACATTAATATCAGATACTAGTTGATCTATAAGATCCCTTACATTTACATTAACCAGTTGAACATCCTGACAAAACAAACAAAAAAAAGTATTTCCAATTCTGTTCGGACACTGATCTGTAAAAAAGTATAAAGCATCATAATGTTACTTACCGTAGGCCATATTGCTCAAACATATCTGTTGTGTTGTATGGTACATTGAATTAAATCAGTTTTTAAAAAGAAAAACATTGTCTCTGCTTCCTGTGTGTTTTAGAGGTTTTCTGGCCAAATGCGTGCAGCTGCCAGAGTGGATGTTGGCCTATTTCTTGCAAGATAATGTTTTTAAATTTCATTTTAACTCAGAATGAATGGAGAAGATCTGTTAACACAAATGTCCCAGGTTCTAAACTGGATTCCTGAGTTTCACTTGACAATGTAAACACAAAATCAGTTTGCTCTCAATGAGATTGTTGCAGGTCTGGTTCTGGTAGTTTTATGGAAGTTGTCCTGTTAGAAGGTGAGGGCTTGACAGGCTTTTTTCCAGTATCATCTACTTTGACCAAGTACTCTATACCTGAAAAAAAGAGGAAAAAAAACCACAGCACAATGAAGGCTTTCAGTATAGGCAAACAGCTGCATTTAATGTGTTAAATCTATCAACTATATATGTGTAAATATATATATATATATATATATATATATATATATATATATATATATATATATATATATATATATATAAAAACAAAAG
>JAVLVB010000835.1:576763-587773 GCA_032876305.1 Orestias chungarensis
TATATATATATATATATATATATATATATATATATATATATATATATATATATATATATATATATATATATATATATATATATATATATATATATATATATATATATATATATATGAACTTGTTTACTCTTGTACTACACCCAACACGTATTTTGTTTCAGTCTTTCATAAAAGGCCATTGTAGGAAGTAGGTTTATTATTTAGTAAACTACAACTCCAGTGCTGCTCTAGGCAGTTTCGATGACGTTAACCAGCGCGATCCAGTGCTCTCAGTAACCTTTCCTGTTTGCCTGGTGGCGCATTTGCGCCTCCTGTCTCGAACCGAGGAGGCGAGGAATAGTTTTACTTTTTCAGAGTTCAAGGTTTGGCGTCAGTGTTCGTCCCGGTGCGAGAAAGGCTTTATTTTTTTTATTTTTAGCGAGGCTTAGCTCCCTGTTTCACAGTCAATATGCTGAACATGTGGAAAGTGCGGGAGCTGGTGGATAAAGCGTGAGTATATGCGTGTGTGATCTTCAAACTCTTCGCTGCCATTCGTCGCCACAGTGTACCTGTTTGAAAGAGACACGTACCCATAACTTTGACGTCACTCTAACAAGTTAGCTAGCTTGGACGCTACTAGCAATTTAAAGCGACTTTTACGTCTAAAGTTAGTCTTAATATAACTATTTGGTATTTTCACCGAGCTCCCAGTTTGCATTTAGGAGTGTTTTTACTTCTAAGATACGAGTTGTTTGGTTGTTTCTTGTCCTTTCTCCGAAAGTCCGAGCTAACTTAGCTAACAAGCTAATTATGTAGCTCACCGGGCTAGCCAGCTAAGCTAGTTTGACAGGACTTCGGCACAATGAGCAACATAGACTTGTAAAGACCTAACCCAGCTTCATTCTTTCAAGTTTTGTTTTCTTCTGGTTTAAAGAATGTATTTAAACCCATATTATCCCATGTTATCTCGTCGCGGCAACAGTTGTACTTTAAATTATGATTTATCATAAAATCGTTGCACAAGCAGCCCAGCCTATTGTTTCCTGTTCAAAAAAAAGTTGAACTGCCTAAAGCCATAAACACTTAAAAAATCCTCTCGGCCCTGCTAATATTTAAACTGATCGTTTCTGTTTAGTCTCCTCTAAACATGTCGTTTCTTATAATGTAAATCGCCCCTAATGGAAAAGGCCACACACAATGAGTCCCTTTTGTGTCAGATTCATTTAAAGCTCCTATTGAAATCCTTTTTTTTTAACACGGTGCGTTCAAGTTCAGTTGATCATGCCAATTTATATCTTGAATGATATAAGTTTATCATTGATGTTGCAGATATTCAGAATCCTACACAGGTGCCTATAGTTGGAGGTAAAACTGGCATCAAAACAACCTGAAATTCTCAAATAATTTGCTTTCCTAAGTTTTGATAAAACAATCAGGATGCCTTCTGCCTTGAACACAACTTCGTAATGTAAAAACTTTTAACAGAGAACATTTCATCTTGTCTTTTGTGGCTAATTTAAAGCAATGTTTTTTAGCAATAAAATTCTGTAATTCAACTATAAATTATTTACCTTTTTATTTTTCTCGTATTTTAGACTTAAAACTAAAATGTTCCCTGCATATACTTTTTTTTAAAGAAGCACAGCTTTCTGAAGTGTTATGTTTATATTTTGCATCTTGCATAAACAAAAAGACAAGCTGCAAAGCAAGTCTCACACTCCCATTAACTATTTAAGGGCCTAAAACGAAAACGGACGCTGCGGACTCTGATGATAACATATGTATATAGTTTTTAACAACTTCCCAGCATTTGAAACGGTCATTGTATTTTAATTGGCCGTATCTAAATATTCGTAACCAGTCTTTTGCCATGTTTTTCCGCTTATTCCTGATCATCTAGTTGATTTCTTTACGAAAGGGATTTGTCGATTCAAGTGTTTTGGTTTGATTTGCAATAAAAGTAATTTAGTGGCTGCTAAGCAACGTGGGAAAAAAGTAATTAAAATCCATTAAAGAAAATACCTTTCTATTTGTTTTTTATTACAAGTTATTAGAAATGCCAGGAAAGGCCAGTAATGCAGGTCTTTGGCTGTTCTGCCTGCCAGCACAAAAGTTTGCCAATATCTGATTCTGTTTGCCACTGTAATTTGTTTGAGCTGCCGGCTGAACAGAGCCTGGTGTGCTGTCCTCTGCTGTGAACTGTATTAAGCTATTGCACAACATCTCCTTCCTTCAAAGGTTTAATTTTGCAAAGCCAGACAATAGAATGTTATTCAGTCTACTGAAGACTTTATTTATGTGGATGCACTTGCTTTCCTAGAGTGTGACCTCTTGTAATACATCTTGTTTGTTAGTGGGTGTCAGGGGAAAAAAAGCTAACAGAAACAGAGGGGTGGAAGTTATATGAATCTGTTTTGTTAAGATGTTTTCTCTCATGTTGATTTTTCGTTCTGTCATTTTCACAAAAGAACTAAAGAAGCGTCACCAAACTTGAGTCCTTTTCACGAGGAACGCACATGGCACCACGCATGCGGCGGCCTTGTTTTGTTGCCACGTTGGGAATTGAAAGTTGACAGATAAACACTTGGGCGAAGTCTTCGAACAACAGCCGAGAAAACGCTTCACTCTGCATCGTAGGAGCGGAAATCTGCGTGATGGCGTGTCATCCTGGAGGCATAGTAACTTATCTTTGATCTTACAGATAGCAAGGAGAGCAGCCACCTCCGTGAAGAGATAAAGAGTTGCATCATTCTCACATCTTCATTCAGGAAGCCGTTTCACACATTTTTAATTTTTGCAATTTTTTTAAAGATTCACTCATTCATTTAACTATAAAAATAATACTGCAGTCTCGTGTTGTTATTGTTTTTGAAACCTATGGTAATCTGTATTTATTCAATATAGGAAACCCTCAAATGTTTTATGTTGTTACCTTTTGGGGTGGGGGGTCATGTTGTATTTGCTTGGTCATGTGACATTTATGATGACGCTGGGGGGGTCGTTTCTTCAGAGTTGGATGGAAATAGTATATTATATCGGTGTATCAGTGTGACACCCATATTGATATTGACCTACATTTTCATATTGGTGCATTTCAAATAGGAAGGCTGTGTCCAGACATTTTAGTGGTTTTGGAAGTTTAACTTTTCAAAACCTTGGTACACCTTCATACCAGTAACTGAACCAAGTTAAACACTTAGTTGTCAGACCAGTGTCAGATCAATGCTTGTCTTAGATTCCCCTATTAAGTTTCTGTTTCGTGACTGTGTGAGACATTCCGGCAGATTAACACTGAGACTGACTTTAAATCCTTTAAACAAACCGGTGTGATTGTAAAATAGTTGCCTATACAAATTTAGTGTCATTAGATCTTAAAGAATATCTCTATTATTTTTTGTATAACCACAGCATGAATCTGTGCTCTGAGCTATTCTAAAAAGAAATTGTTTTGTAGACCTTCTAGATATCCTTGATGTGGGGATCTCGAGGCAGGAGGAGGTGCATGGTTCAGATTCCTTATTGGTGAAGTTTCGACTGGGTTTTGTTAATTACATGTTTTTAGAGGTCTGTCTGGTTTTAGTCCCAGTTGTTTGCAACAATCGATTTTAAAAAAGTACAATAGTTTGTGGTTTACGTACAGAAAGTCTCCATATGATGCTAAAATTTATATGACTCAAAGTCATTTGTTTGATATTGGTGCACGCTTCATGTTTGCAGTTGTTCAAATGAAATTATGAATATATTTGACTTGTTTAACAATTCTTAGAAAGCACGTGTCTTTTCTGTTGTTTTGTTTTCATAGTTACCTTTTCACAGTATTGGTATCAGCCAGGTCAGCCATGCTTTACTCACTAGCATATTTGGTTTACTTCCTGTAGTTTCTAGGCTGTGAATTTCAATTGGCTTGCGTTTAGCCTCATTTCTGGTTTTGATAAGCGCTCCTTTGTGGTTTTGGTTTAAACAGGGACAAAAGCATGGGTGTGGCTGACGCTAAAGGCTCTTTTGTCTATCATAGTATTTGGTGTGGTTTCAGCTGTGGCCATATTCCAAGATAAAATGATTTAACTCGCATGTTGTTTTTTTTATATCCAGGTTTTTATGACCAATGTTTTTTTTCTTCTCTGTGATTCAACATGTAGGACCAATGTGGTGATGAATTACTCAGAGGTGGAGTCTAAAGTCAGAGAAGCCACCAATGACGATTCCTGGGGACCATCAGGACAGCTGATGACTGAAATCTCAAGGTAAAAAAAGTTTCTGACATCACATATTCCTGCCCCGGAAGAGCTAACACTAACTGGTTTGGTTGTTTAGGAAATTGGGACTGTGGGTAAAATGCATCTAGTAAATTAAGCTAAAAATAACCCATAGTTTCCTATAAATGGTTGCAGTTGATCGTTTATTATATTGTGGCATAAATAACATTGTTTTGTTGCTCAGTTTTATTTGTACCTACATGACAAATTTATGTATTTTGTTGTTTATTATGATGATGATGAGAAATCACGCACTTAGACAGGAGGATCCACCTGGAAACTAAAGCATTCTGCATTGACTTTGCTTGTTTACGTCGAGTTAAAGCAGACTAAACAGTTTTTTTATGTTGTCTGTATATTTAAATTTCTGCCATATAGATTTTGTGAAGTTGTGTGGCCTTTTATTTTAGAGCAAGATGGTTTTGCAACACAGAAAAACTTCATTTTCTGTAACTTGCTTTCTCACTTGCTACCTTGAAACCTTTGAAGGACATTCATATATATTTTTTCAGTTCTGTAAAAACAAAACCAACAACGAGCATTACATTTGTTGGAAGTGTTCCAACTTGGATTCAGCGTAACGTGTTTTCCGATCTCTTCATTAAATCCAAAATGCAAATAAGTTTTGCGTACCCAAAACAATTTTGTCATGCAACGCAATGTAAACATTTGTCAGTAAAAGACTGGTGACTTCCTCATGTGGTTGTGTAAACAGAGCCACCTTCATGTACGAGCAGTTCCCAGAGGTAATGAACATGCTGTGGACCCGCATGCTGAGGGACAACAAGAAGAACTGGAGGAGAGTCTACAAGGTTAGTGACAGGATGGCGGCAGACTCGCGTTAGCACAGATTAAGTGATGTTAGATTGAGGTTCTTACAAGATCCAAGAGTTATTTTGATAAAACGATTGGATTTCTGATATTAATCTTAAATGTTGATTACATTTTTCCTTTGTAGTCCCTGCTACTCTTGGCCCATCTAATCAGGAATGGGTCAGAAAGGGTCGTAACCAGTGCCAGAGAACATCTCTACGACCTGAGATCACTGGAAAGTTATCACCATGTGGGTAAGTGATTTTTGACGATTGATCTATATTTACACATTCTGAGTCCAACCAGATCTACACAGTTTCCCTTATGTTGTTTTGTATGTTTCTACTCATTTTTTATTAATAACATTACATCGTTTAGCGAATTGGAATAGTGACCATGTTTTATCTACTCTCTTACAAACTGCTTTCATTCCTAATATGGAACTGTCTTAATGCTGCTTGTTTAGACTCTGTTGATCTTTTTATCATGATAGGAATTTACCAGCACGGGGTATGAATGTATTATGTTTCTCGTTTTTAACCGCCATCATTAGATGAGAACGGGAAGGATCAAGGTGTAAATGTTCGTCAGAAGGTGAAGGAGCTCGTGGAGTTTGCTCAGGATGATGACAGACTGAGGGAGGAGCGGAAAAAGGCAAAAAAGAACAGAGACAAGTACATCGGTGTATCCTCTGATAGTATGGGATTTCGGGGTTATAGTAAGTAACAAGAAATAATTTCAACTTTTCATGTTTAGTCATATACCTGAACAATTACCGTTTTTCAAAATTTATTTTGGATCACAAAATAAGTGCAGACCTAAAAAGGAGGGTTTTTTTCCTTTCCTTTGTCTCCTCTCATCAGCGGGGGATCGGTACGACTCCGGTGAAAGCCAAGGACGATGGGACGATGACTGGGAGAAGAATAAAGGACCTTTCCCTTTCAGCGAAAAGTTGGGGGAGATAAGTGACAAAATCGGCAGCACCATCGACGACACGATAAGCCGGTTCAGGAAGAAGGACAGAGATGACTCGCCGGATCGATTCAGGTACAAGAAAAAATGTTGGGAGTGTTTATGATCACCAAAGAAATTGGACAAAGGAAAATGTCTTTGTTTTGATGTTTTGCTTTGCGTTCTATAAATGTTTTATTTACCATTATGTTGTCCCTAACAAGAGTATAAATATTAGTATCTGTGATTTAAAGACTGATCTAAAATTTACCATCAGAGACCCAAACAGTTAGATGATAAAAAGTCTGTAGTTTTGATTGATTTGTTGAGATTCATACGGCGTGGAGTGTTGCTGGGGCCCAAAGGTGGTCCAAAGTTTAGTTTTTCAGGTAAAGTTACAGGGAAATGAGCCCAAAAACCTGATCAATTAAAGAAAAAGACAGAGGAAGGATGATGTACTTTAAAGGAAATATTCGTTAGACTTTGGGATTACGGCGTCTCTTGCGCTTTACAGTCTCTCTTTAGAGAATGATTGTCAAACTCGGTACCACACAGCCACAGTTCAAAAAGAACAGCTCTGCCCATTAATTATTTACATCGTGAACAGGATCGTGTCAACCAGTGTTGCTCTGTTACAAACATTTTAAATGCAATCAAAGGTAAATAATCAGTTGTCACTTAAATCCTGAAGAAAAGTCCCACTTTTTTTTTTTTTTTTGGTCTTTCTGCAGTGATAATGACGAGGACCGCAATCGTTCCTCCTACAACGGTCAGGCAAAAAAAGAGTTTAAAGACGAAGAGGAAACGGTTACAACCAAGAGCGTACAAATTGTCCAGGCAACGGAGACAACGGCGACACGCAAGAGAGGAGTACCCTCTAAAAAAGTTGACCTGGGAGCTGCAGCGCACTACATGGGAGACCAGAGCCCAGCTACCACTGCCAAACAGGTAGCAACTCAATAATAACCATGAAATATTTATATATATTTATATCTTATTGTTATTATTGATACTATTTTTCTCCCCCCAGACACAACAAGCCTCAGCAACGCAGCCTTCCAGCACAGGTTTAGCTGACTTCCTGATGGTGGACACCACACCCACCCAGCCTGCATCCACAGGTAAAAAGAAAAGCATGCACTCTGGAGGCTCTGTTGGACACAATGATGCTAGGCTTCAGATTTGGGGTACAGCAGCGGGGAGGGGAGATGATCTATAGGAACTAACTGCGCCAGATGTTTTCTGGAGGAGTCCCTGGCGAATGAAGAGGGTGGGAGCAGCGAACAGATGTTTTAGGCTCCTCCACCCATCCGCAGCTTCCACCTCTCCCCTTCCTCTTGACATCTCAACACTGAAGGAATGCTAACTATACAAGATGGACACCTGGAGTTTACTTGTTTAAAATCCCCATCTCTGTTTATTTTTAATTGCAGATCTCTTTGGTGGATTTGCTGACTTCGGCTCGCCTGCTGCCTCAGCTGGACAAGTATCGGGATCTGGTACGTTTTAAAACGTTTTTTATTTTGTTATTTTTCTTGGTGTATGACAGAGCTTGCTGCCCTGCTTGCAGTCATGCTGCTAGAATATTCAGGAATATGTTGGGAGGCAGCTCTGGCCATATGGAGCCTGCTACCTGCTCTGCATAATAAGAACAGACACACATCAACTCCTGTTATGGATGACAAGGAGACGGGGACAGGAGGAGAAGTTGGCGGAGGTGGGGGAGAGCTTTACGAGACACAACAAGCTGGGCCAGTTTAAAATTTAAAATGTAGCACCAGTGGTCACTGATGTTCCGGATGGAGATAACGCGGCTCACAAATCTGGCTTTTATCTCGTCTTGTGAAGAAGGGTTAAACTCGAACAGTAAAATGATCATCTGGATCGAAAGATCAGACTGAAGTTTGTGTTTTTTCCTGCAGCAACAGTCTCCAGCCCTAATGGAGACTTCGGTGAATGGAATGCGTTTCCCGGAGGTCAGATTCCAGCATCTGCTCAGAGTCCTGAGAACAGCGGAGGCGACCTGTTTGGAGGCGTGGCAGCGGGGTCGCCCGCTGCTCCACCTCCGGCCTCGGCCCCGGCTCCAAGCTCAGCAGACCTGTTTGACCTGATGGGGCCATGTCAGACCCTCACCTCCTCACAGAGCCTCAACTTTAGCATGAGCAGCACTCAGTCGCTAAGCTCCAGCATCGTTCCTCAGTCTGTGTCACAGGTATGCTTGTCTGCAGTCAGCCAAAACTGGGCAAATGCAGTTGATCCTAAATCAAATCACACATGTTCAGTGGGAAAATAATATGTCAGAGCGGGATTTTGCTGCACAACGCCTGTCAGTAATTAGCAAATATTCTATCGGACTATCATGAGTCAGAAAGTAAAGGAGCGCCATTTATCATTTATTTAAAACTAAAGGTAGTGAGCTTCCAGTGACCGCAGACTGGCTACCTATGCAGATAGCCCAGCTAATTAAAACGCTAATAATGACGTACAGGTAAAGAGGTATGATATTACAAACTATAAGTACTTTACCAAGTGTTTATTCTCCGTTTACTTCAGTCTGTTAAAAAGAAAACTTACGCATAGCATTATGCTAGCAGGAATATTTTATTTATATTTTCACAGCGGTGTAAAAAGGTTTTCTGTTTATAACATTTCCTTTGTTTTTACAAGTCTTACTCTTTGGTTGGTTAACAGATTAGTTATATGTAAAATAGAAAAGCAGTAAAACCCCATTAAATAAAACAATTTAAGGAAACTAATAAGCCGCTGTCAGTCCTGCTCTAATTGTGTTTACTTTTTGAACGTCTAATTTATAACTGTCACCCTCCAGGCAAATTTAAGTGAAGAAATACCTTGTGTTGACCTGCATGGTAGTTTTAGCATCACCAGATACTCGTTTCTACACAAACCACACACTTCTCTCGTTAACTCTTCTCAGAACGAAACGGGAGTTTCAATAAAACATAAATTTACCAAAAGCCCGTATGTGCCGGCCGTATTTTTGAGTTCAGAGGTTGACCTACTTAAGAATTGGTTTCTGCTGAACTGAGACTCGCATCACGCATTTTTTCCTCTGAATTCAGTTGGTGTGTTTTGCAGAGATTTCGGAAGACAAACACTGGCAGATTACTCTGACAGCGCCGGGTTTAAGTGGGTCACATTAAAGGTTTTAGGCCTTAAAGTATAAATGAAACTGCAAATCTCTGTTTTTTTTTCTGTGCAATTACATACCCGTGTCTTACCAGCAGCCCATCCACTACATGGGGGGTCCTCTGCAGCCACAGCCCATGCAGCAGGGAATGGCCTCACAAGCTACCGGAGCCACAGCATCCCTTCCATCCACTTGGTCCGATCCATCGGTAAACATCAACCTGGACTTTCTGGGGCCAGGCATGCAGCAGCCCAAGCCTAGTCAGCCCAGTCTCAACACCCTCCAGCAAGGTGAGATTAACCGGCTACAAATACAATCTGTTTCTTCTGAAGTCTCAAAAGTGTGTCAAAACACAGCGTTTATATTTACGTCTCTCCTTTGGGATTCCCAGGCAATCAACCTCCTCCCACCATGCTCACCCAGGGATTTTCCAGTATGAATCTTGGACCTACACCAGTCAGACCTCCTGTTAATACCATGATGCAGCCTGGAGCTGGGATGGCCATGGGAATGGGAATGGTCCCTAACCAGGGAATGATGGGGATGGGCATGAACATGGGGATGCCGCAGGGAGGTATGACCATGGGAATGCCCGGTGGGATGGGGATGGGCACGGGGATGAGCCCCGCAGTCGTTCAGCAGACCAAACATGACGCCTTTGCTGAATTTGGCAACTTCGGAAAGTGATGGAAGCAGTGAAGCGGAGATCGAGCAGGAATGGCCGCAGTGTCTTGCCATCCGCGGTTGAAGGATCATCATGAGCTCCAAACAAAGAGTACTTGAAATGGGGAAAACAAATGTCAAATCTCATATTCTCAACACGCCCCCGCCTTGTTTTTAACTATTCTGTAACGATATGGATCTAAATGAATGTGTGATGATTGAACCATGTGTGTGGTCTGGCGTGATGGTTAGACATAACGATGGTGTGCCTTGTTCGATTATTTAGTGAGAAGAGAGTGCCACTGAGAAAAATGTTAGTTTTTTTGCTTTATAACCTCAATCACACAAAATCAGAGTAACAAAAAAAAAACTGAGCTTAGAAATCCACTTTCTCTAATAACTCATTCGGATGGACACGATCAGCCGTTTTAATCTTAACATGTCGAAGAATGTCAAGTTACCTCTTAGGGGTTTATTTAATAATTTTTTTTCCCTTTGTTTTTCCTTGGTCTCTGTCTTCCTACGGCGTGTAAATAGAAGAAGAAAAAAAAACGGAGCCCTTGCAATAAGTTATGAAGTTCACAGAGGGGCAGCGGAAATGTGCCGGGTTGTATCAAACAGACCAAATCCGATACGAACCGACACCTGTAACGAAGCACACACACACGAACGCGTCCTCGTTTTACATATGCATTCACACTCCGAATGTGGCTCCAGGTTTTGCAGGGGGGGTGTAATAATTAAATAATTATTAATAGCTTGCAGTGAAACGTCTATTTGATTCGAGGAGCGTCTCCTTTTCGGTTTAACTGTAATTCGTGGCCTTTTCTCGTTAGATGTCTATATATTTTACTCATGAAGAATATAATCAATTTGCGTCCAAGCGAGATGATCAATAAAGTCTGCCTTGTGTAGGGGGAGTTGTGGGTTTTTTATTTTTTACTACAGCTGCGTCAGACCTGGAGGAGGAGCGTGACGCCGAAGCCGAGCCTGTTGTCTGGAATGATGTCACATGTAGCTGATATAAAAAAGTTTCAGCCTGTCTCTGTCTGTCCCACGCAACAAACCATTCAGGCCAGTGATAGCTTCAGCACCAATGTATTCTTCTCTCCACACCTCAGGTGTTAACTCAAAATGTTCAGACTGTACGATACTTCTCTGTTCTCATTTTTGTGTGTGTGTGTATATATATATATATAT
>JAVLVB010000835.1:590143-606594 GCA_032876305.1 Orestias chungarensis
CACACACACACACACACACACACACACACACACACACACACACACACACACACACACACACACACACACACACACACACACACACACACACACACACACACACACAAAACCAAGTTTAAGTCAAATTCAGAAGCTTTTATTTCCTAAGAGAGGATCATTTCTCTGGTGTACCACATCAATATGATATAACAGCTTCTGAGCGATTCGTCTGAATCTTATCACATTATTGCTTCAGCTGCCCCTCTGATCAAGTAAATTTGGAGAACTCAAAGAAACGAATCAGAGAGGCTGTGGGTTTACCAGGATCACGTTTTCACCGCGGATGAAAAGCTGGTTGATGTGGCGCGTGCGCACCTTCCCGTATTTCTTCTGATGAGCCGCCGGGTCGACTGAGATGACGCCTACGTCAACATCCTCCCCGGTCGTGTCGGCCTGAGCAGAGTTGGGATCCGCGGGCCGTTTCTTCCGGGAGTCCTCTGTGGTTTCTCGCTTCTGTCCCACGTTTTCCTGGAGACTCAGCTTCTCGAAGAGCTGAACAAAGATTGGGGTCTGATTAATGTTTGTCCATAAAAGAAATAGAAGAGTATAACATAAAAAATTGAATAACATTTTATGCGATTAAACTCCCATTTAAAATATTTATATGCATTCTTTATCGGGCAATTTGCTAAAAGCTTAACCCACACTCCTAGATAAGGACTCTGTTTGCAGTAACCGATGGGTTTAATTATCTTACTTAGCGGAATTTGAATTATCCATCACTGCGGGGAACTAGCTGCAGGATTCACAGCAGTACTGCTTCGACTCAGAAATTAAAATTTCAGTGTCGCCAATGTTCTTCTTTAAAAACTTTGACCTTTTCTGGGAGAAAGTACATTTATTTTTACACCATTTCTGTTCGCAAAGGGGTGATGAAGACATGGCAAAAAGAAGAACCGGGGGAAAAAGAAGGACTAGGATTTCATAACGGTTGTTAGAGTAAATATGGCAAAGGCAGCGCAATCTGAACTAGGACGCATTAAAGGGGTATACTAGAAAATCTCATTCACGTTCAGACTAAGAAGCAGCTTTGTATGTAGACAGGGAGGGAAAGCAAATGGAAAAAAAGTGTGTCTGCGCATGTTGAAAATATACAGGCATCGAGAAATAAGACGATTATGTTTTACCTTTTTTAAAATCATACTTGTTTAATCGATGATTCGGTGTTTTTCTTTCACTAGAGAGAAGCACGGACAAAATTCTTGTCGCATGTCCCATTTGACCATAAATCAAGTAGATACCCGTGAAACGGTGAGGGCCTTCTCGTGGTGCAGCGCCTCTCCGAGCAGAGGCTCTCTGTAGGTCTCGTCCACGTCCACCATGGCCTGCCGCAGAGACACAGACACAACACCCGGCGACCAATGAACATCCAGCGTGAAGACACGGCGCGTGCAACGGAAGGACCTGTGAGGGCCCCGCTCACCATGTTCCAGAACTTGTCGAAGGCCACGACGAAGCCGGAGCACACTCCCCTCAGTCCTTTAAATGTCCGTATTTGAACTCTGACTCTGATCCTCTCCTCGACGCAGCGGTGCAGCTCAGCCAGAGGACTCCCCCTCCACACTGTAGGAAACACAGGCCTCATAAATCGTGCAACAAATAAATCATAATCAATTCTTTGAACCGATTCTTCAAATACAAATCATAAAATTATATATATATATATATATATATATATATATATATATATATATATGTGTGTGTGTCTGTGTATGTTTTTCTGATGGCAAACGTTTTCAAACATAGATGTAGTGAAAACAAATAATCCTCAACTCAGTTGTGGGAATCTGCAGACCAGCCAAAAACAGTAAAATCCTTTAAATCAAGGCTTAAAACCTACGCTTGGAGTTAAATTTGATTAGGAGTTTGCAAACAAATCCAGTTGAAAAATAACTCTAAATTTAAGTTTATTACACCTTAATTATCATCTTCTAATAATAGTTATGTTAGATTTTTTCCTGTATCAGGTCAGAACAGATGTAAGCCATTGAACCTATAGGAGTGAAGTCCAGGTCAACATACAGGACATCCTCGTCAGGACGTTTTTGGCTGGTTTCTGGCTCCTCCCCCTCCTCCTCCTCGGCGCTGCCCCGCTGCTCTCCCCATCCTCCTCTTCCTCCTCCGGCTTGTTCACCATCAGCTTCCTCAGCCTCTCGATGCGCTCCGGGTCCGGGACGCCTCTCGCCGCTCTACGCTGCCTCTTCTCAACATTCTCCGGCTTGGCTCGGCCGCGTCCGCCTCTCAGGAAGCTCTCGTACTCCGCCACGTTGTTGAAGCTCTTGATGTTGGGGAAGGGAAGCGGCGGCGCCGCAGGGGAGTACAGTGCCCGCAGAGGGTCAAACTTCTCCGAGCAGACGTTCAGCTCCTCTGCCGCTTCTTCCCCCGCGTCTTCTTCATGAACCGGTCCTGGTTCCGACTGTCGCTGCGCCGTTTGTTTACTCGACGGCTGCAAGGATTTTCTTTCCCTCTCCTCCATGTTTGAATGGCATGAAGCGATGCATCCTGGGAAAATCTTTTTCGCGTTTTCTTTTATGCTCCTAAGGTCTCGATTAAGTTTTCGATTCCCTAACAATTAATGTATTATGTGTTTTTCGGAATCATTTTTTGTTGCAAAATCTCATTTTGATCTCCCAAAAGTAAATAAAAAGAGCTTCTCTATTAATTGGACTACAAATCCTATGGTTCCATACCTCATCAGTGGGTTAGTTCCTTCAAAGTCAGCCGGGGGCTGACCTGGCTAGAAGTTAAAAGTGGGAGGAGATAATTTTGAAAAAATGAATTTTTTCTTAAAATCTTCCAACACAAGTTACTTCCATTATACTAAAATATTGTAACTCATAATGTTCTGCCCTAAATTAGTGATAATTCCACGGCGATGGTCTAGAGTGAGTAAATTAAAACGAATAATTGAATATTATTTAATGATGTGCCTTTTCTAACGTATCAATAGTGTGGGAAAAAGAATAATGTATTTGTTATGATGAGATGAAAACAATTAGTGCTTCACAGAAGCCATTAAACATTGAGAAGAAAGAACTCAAACACAAACATTTGTTGTTTTTTTATTTCTATGCAGATCATTACTCTTATCTAGTAATCACTTCGCATTCTTTGAAATTCATATTTCTGGGCTATGTTGCATTTTTATGTTGAAGTGGTCGGGTTTAAAATGAGTTGTTTTAATGTTTTAGCCTTTTGTTAAAGAATACAAGATGGATCTATAGTGTACTATTTGAGAAGGTACAGGACCGGGCCTTTGGTGAGCAGTTTACTCTTAGGGGTTGCTTATTTACCCCCCTTCCAGCTCACTGGCACCACCAATGTCCTCAGATCCCAAATTGTAATACACATGCTATGATTAAATATTTTGTGAAGATTCTCTGAAGACTTTATTCAGTTATTAAAGGAAACATAATATCCCAGCACCCCCAGAGTTCAACACAAGAAACAACAAACATTTATAGCCTCTTTTATGTACTACCAAATAATCTTCCCAGATCAGCAGAAGCATACACCAGCAGATGAAAACTATGTTATTATATCGTTGCCATAAACGTGCCAGGTGTCGTAAAATAAATAAATTTTGTTCCACCCGGAACCAATGTTAGGGACGTATTAAACGTAGTACCACATCTACGACCGATTTGGCTGACGGACCATACACCAAGCAACGTGAGTGATCTCGGGAAAGCTGTTTATATTGATGTGTAATTATTTGGGTCTGCTATTAATAAATTCAATGTTGTGGAAGTTTCAACATCCGGGCCGGAAGTGTCGCGCGGAACAGCTGGATAACCGCCTAGCTTAGCTGCTAACTACTCTGCAGTCATTCATATCTACTGCTGGTCTTTGGGTTTTTTATAAACACACGAACCCAGCTTTAAAGGAAAACCATTTGTTCTGATTTTTAGGATAAATCACGCTCGCCTTGTTGTCATGGTAACGTTGGCTCTATTTCCTCCTCCTCCAGCTGCCTGGTGGATGCTGACCGGAAGTGTCTGCAGACTGGCCGCAGCTGGACGCTCCTGTTTGGCCGCAGCCTTTTCCAGCTCCAGTGTTATGGCGAAAAGCAAGTTCGAGTATGTCCGCAGCTTTGAAGCGGACGACACCTGCCTCAGGAACTGCTACATAGTTGTGAGACTGGATGGTCGGAACTTCCACAAGTGAGTTTTCCCCTTTTTTTGTGTGTATTTCTCCCAGGAATCTAAAATGGTTGATCTGTTATGGGTTGGGTTTTTTTCTGTGTCGTCTCAATCTGTGTCAGGTTCGCTGAGCAGCATCAGTTCACGAAGCCCAATGATGACCGAGCTCTGGGGCTGATGAGCAGGAGCGCCCGCTCTGTCATCGAGGAGCTGGATGATATCGCCGTCGCATACGGTCAAAGCGACGAGTTCAGCTTTGTGTTCAAGAGAACCTCTAACTGGTTCAAAAGAAGAGCCAGGTACCTCACTTTCTTGGTCGCATCCCTCCAGATCACAGCGCTTCTGTTTCACTTCCTGTTTTTGTTCTCCCATTTTGCAGCAAGCTCATGACCCACGTGGCCTCCCAGTTTTCCTCCTCATATGTGTTTTACTGGAAGGAGTTCTTCGGGGAATGGCCCCTCCTTTACCCGCCTGGCTTTGACGGGCGGGTGGTTTTGTATCCAACCAACCGAAACCTCAGAGACTACCTCAGCTGGAGGCAAGCAGACTGTGAGTGTGTCTATGTGTGCATTTCTGCATTTCCGTCTACAGGAAGACGTATTAATACGGCGTGTCTGACATTTCAGGTCACATAAACAACTTGTATAACACTGTATTCTGGACGTTGGTCCAAAAAGGAGGACTCACCACAATGCAGGCAGAGGACCGCCTAAAGGTGGGAGCAAAGCCAAAACAGATGAGTTTCTTTGCACACATTAAAGCGAGTGAAGCGTATGGTGGATTTTAGCAAGAAATAAAAAAAATAAGTGTAATATTTTAAAAAAAGTTCACAAAATTAAGTTCAATAATCAATTTGCTACCACGGCCAAGTTTCTTTTGAATTCCCTCCAAGCATCTATGTCTACATGTGCGTACAGTGGCTGTGTTAAACCAGACTCGTTTATCTGTTTATTAGCCTGATGGCTGATGGGAAGAAGCTGTTTTTATGATGGATCGTATAGTAGACCACAGTCTCCTGGCTGAGGGGAGGAGGTTGAACAGACCCTGTCCAGGGTGAGGAGGGTCAGATGGAATATGACATGTTCCTGTAGAGGTTGGAAGTTGCAGGTGAGCACTTTCTCAGCAGATGCCGCAGGATGTAGTGAAGGGCCAGGTTGACGGGACCGTCTACAAAGGCGTTGAAGCAGGGAGGCACGTTTCACAACTACAGAGAGATGTTGAAGGTGTCTGTGGAGTTCGTTCACAATACTTTCACGCAATCAAAATGTTATTGAATTACGACTTTACGTCTTGTCTCTACAAAATTTGTTTAGGGGTGATGTGTATTATTAGTTTCCTGCTTAACAAAGAATGTTCTTTGTAGGCCAAAAAGGCTGATTTGGGTCTAACTTGAACAAAACACATTCTTTTGCTTAATTTGCACTTGGAATTTACTATGGATTTTAGAGTAAAGGAGGTGAACAAAAAGGCATATGACATATTTTTGTTCAAAACCAAAAATTTTCTTTAACTTCACCCTCACTTGCTTCTTTAAATTTTGTGACTGTAACGCATAACAACATGGAAAAATTGGCAGTACTTTCCAGGTGATTGGAGACAAATCTTTTGTTCCAGTAAGCAGCAAAACCATGTTTGTTGGTACATTTTAGCCGTTTTATATTCTATTAAAAATTTGTTCCACAGTTTCTAAAATGCATCAAATGAGGTATATAAACTATTTTAAGCCCAAACTTTTACTTTGTGACTGGAAGACATTTTTTTATAAACATCTGGTTGAGTAGTGGAAAGCACAATATGTTTAGGACTTCAACAGACTCTTAATACTTTATTGAGTGACACAAATAGACTTTAATGGCAGCAGCTGCCCGTGACTGATGCAGCTGTTCTTTATGAGGTCCCTTCATTTTCCAGTGACGACTCTGAGTCAAGCAGGGAACCATATATAGCAATTTTTAGTTGTTCATAAACTTTCCTAATCCCCAATTTCTGTAAAATAAAAATAAAAAATATTATAATATTATAATGGTTCAGAACTGTCAGGGAATGCAACATCAACAAACCCTTGACACAATACAACCAGTAGGCGGTGCTATTCAGCTTTGTGCAGATCCATTCAAGCTTTCTGAATACGATCCATTTTATTTTTAATTAGCTAACCTAAAACTCATCTTTTGTTGTTGTTGTTATTTTTTGCTAATAGGGAACATTGTCTTCAGATAAAAACGAGATCTTGTTCTCGGAATTCGACATCAATTATAACGACGAGTCTGCCGTTCACCGGAAAGGCACCATCCTCATTTGGGAAAAGGTAAGGTGCTACTGCAGCAGCAAAGCTTTCCCATTTTCTACAAACCTCTGTTCAGGAAACTGCTTCTCTGTTGCATTCACTGACAGTTCTGAACCGTTATAATATTTAAACACATTGAAGGCTTTTTATTTTATTTTACAGAAATTGGGGATTAGGAAAGTTTATGAACAACTAAAAATTGCTATACATGGTTCTCTGCTTGACTCCGAGTCGTCACTGGAAAATGAAGTGACCTCATAAAGAACAGCTTTTGACTCAAATAAGATATTGTAAGATATTTCTACTTAAATAGTTAAATAATGTCAGAAGCTTTTATTCTTCCTTTCTCTCTATTTCTACCAAATGCCAAAATGACATATGGATGCTGATTTTTCCAACAGCTTCAATAAAGAACTGAATATTTTTTTTAATTTTAATTCCTTTTGATCCAGTGACATATAATTTGTTTTTACTTATATTTATATTTAATTGCTCATCTGGACTCTTAAAAAACCTCTGGTAGGACTTTAATGCAATAGAGCTAAAGTTATGATGCACAGATGTTTTTTTTTTCTGTCTATTCTGCTTGGACACCTAAAACTCTGTCTTGAGTATTAATTTATTTCAGATAATTTATCATTACTAAACCTCGTTGTCATGATAAAGCCATTGTTCCTGGCTTCATGTAAATGTAAGTGCTACTCGTAACATTACCTCAACAATATCACTCAGAGACCAGATGAACTCCACCCTTTTACTTACTAAGCAGGGCAGTTTTATGAAATCGAGGTGGGAAAAGTAGATTAATCGTAGGTGTACGTTTATGTTAGCATAAAAGGAAAACAAAATTGTGAAATATTGATGCCATCATCTACTGTTGAGTGAGGGCTGTTATTTCTAACATGTTCAGATCTAGGACTGTTTTTTCTCTGTAATGTTTATCTTTGATTATGTGGTTGTCAGGAAACGCACATCTGTTCTATAAAGGACTCATGTGTTTAATAGGTAAACCACTTCTGCTTTTACACCCCCAGCTTCTCATCCCACTCGTTCTTCACGAGTATTTCTTGTTTTTTACGTTCGTGAGCTTCCGTTCAGGGGTTGGAAATGCCTCCAGTGCTTTCTTTGGGTCGGGGACGGAGTTAAGGTATCTGGGGCCTTGTTCGCAAATGAAGTTTAAAAGTAAAGCAGCAGATTGATTAGCACATCGGTTCGGCGCCTGCGTTACAGCAGACACTGCACCGACCGGTCTGTTGTGGTGAAAAGAAGTGAGCTAGAATGCCAAGGTTTAGATTTACCAGTAAATCTACAATCTTACCCTCATTTATGATCACAAGCTCTGGATAATGACTAAAAGATCGAGGTCCCGAATAAAAGTGGCCGAAATGAGTTTATCTCTGCCAAGAAAGGGTGAGAAGCTCGAGGCCATCCCAACTACAGGAGACAAAGAAGAAGAATGCTGGACTGTTTATTTGCTGCCCTGGGAACGCCTTGGGATTCCCCCCAAGCAGCTGGCCCAAGTGGCTGGAGAGGAAATTGTGGGCCTTTTTTTTTTTTAGCCTTCTACCTCCTCAACCCAACCCCAGATAATAGATAAACAGATGAATTGTTGGTACTAAATAAACTGTTCACCTTCCCTCCCCTGTTTGTCTAATGGTTCAAATTCAGGTTATTTTTTTAAAGGCAAGGCAAATTTATTTGTATAGCACATTTTCGTTTACAAGACAATTCAATGTGCTTTACATAGGAAAAAAAGAGCAGAAAATGAAACAATATGATCAACTTTGAATTTTAAAATAATAAATAATAATATTCTCAGTGGCTATATGCACAGTTAAATAAGGCTGTTTTCAGCCTGGATTTAAACAACGGCAGAATTGAAACCAGTCTCACCTCTTCAGGAAGACTGTTCCCGATTTTAGGAGCATAAAACTGGAATGAAGCCTCCCCTTGTTTGGTCCTGACTCTGGGCATCAGCAGGAGGCCACTACCTGAGGTTCTCAGAGTCCGGGCTGGTTCATATGGCTCTAACATGTCAGATATGTACTTTGGGGCTAAACCATGAAGAGATTTGTACACAAGCAAGACTGTTTTAAAGTCTATTCTTTAAGTGACAGAAAGCCGGTGCAGAGACTTGAGCACTGGACTAATATGGTCATATTTCCTGGTTTTGGTCAGAACTCAAGCAGCAAAATTCTGGATGTTCTGAAGCTGTCTTAAGGGCCGTTTAGAAAGCCCAGCGAGCTGGCCATTACAGTAGTCTAACCTGCTAGAGATAAAAGCATGGATAAGTCTTTCTAGGTCTGGTTTAGAGACTATTCCTCTGAAGATGGTAAAAGGCTGCTGATGTTACTGATTTAATGTGGCTGTTGAAGTTCAGGTCAGAATCCAGTATTACCCCAAGTGGGTATTTGCTGTGGGTTGACCTGATGTTTAGGTACCAGAGAGAGCGTCAGAAGGTAACTGATTTCACTTTCTCCTTGTTTCTGTGGGCCACAAACAATGATTTCAGTTTGGTCTGAGTTTAACTGGAGGAAGTTGTTCTGCATCCACAGACTGATCTGTTCAATACAGCGGCACAATATATCAACAGGCCCATGTTCTCCTGCTGTCAGCGACACGTACATCCGAGTGTCACATTTAGGATAGCATCAGTTAAGGCTGTAAAGAAACGAGCAATAAACCAGAAATACAAAAAAGTATTGCAACACGTGCTATAATTATTTGTTATTATTAAATAATTAAAAAGCAAAATACGATGGCTCATAATTTGTTCATAGTTTCTGAACAAAGATGAAGTTTCCTTCACATTGGTAAGAATATTCTTCATCACTTCTTGTTTTTATGCTGGAATGAAACCCTACAGATTTCCTATGCCGTCTGGAAAAGAATGAACTTTGATTTAGTTGTTTTCCATGTCTGGATAAATAATGGATACAATATTCCATAGACATTATTTTTCTATCCCATGGTCTAAAAACCTGTGTGTGTGTGTCGATCTCTGACCTAGGTTGTTTAACCTTGAAATTTTTATACCTTTACCTTCACTGACTAAACACAGACCCACAAGTCTGGAATGTTGAATGTGGACATTTTAAAGGGGAAAAAAACTTTGGGAACCTGGACCTGGAGGGTAGATTTGACCATAATGATGACACATGAGCTCATACCTGTTACAGCACCCAACCTGGAGTAAGCAGGCCAGACTTTCAGTAATTGCCTGATCTGTGCATCTGTAACATCAATCGCCGTTCTCATTTCTCTTTTATCCAGCGGGACGAAACTGTTAGCAAGCGCGTGAAGCGGCCCAACGAAGAGGAAAAGGACGTTCCTGTCACCCGGAGCAGAAGGAGGGTGGAGGCCTACCACTGTGATATTATCGGAGAGCAGTTCTGGGAGGAACACCCAGACGTCCTAGAGGACGACACATGCTGACATCTTGGAACGATTCTGAGCTCTTACAGACAGGGACCAAAGAGGCACTGCTACTGCTGGAGAAAAATATTTTAAAGACAATTATGCTACTCTTGTTGAGTGTGCTGTTATTCTACTAATGTTTGATTCATTATTTTTGCTTTCGTTTATTAAATATCTACTGTAATAAAAAAAAGCTTTCATTCATTTTTTTTAGTGGTTTGCTTTTGAGAACATTCAGGGGCACGCATGTCTTGCTCCGGGGGATACATCCTGCTCTAAAAATATACCCCCATGTGATATCATGAATGACATTCGGAATACTACCAACACTCGAGCTGTCTGCATGTTTAACGCGACAGTGCCACTCTGATGAGGCGGCTGGATTTCAGTGAGAACTATTAAATGTGGCAGAAGGGGATGGGCTTAAAAAATAATAAAATAACAGTGTATGGGGAAAAAAACAGGAAAGAATCAAGACTACAACATGAAAAACAAACTGTTTATTGGAGCCAAGGTAAGTGGATTCATTGGTCTGCACTGTCATCAGGACTAAGAATAACGCCCACACCCTGCTCTACTATTCTTACATGAGCCCCATGGCATATTTATCATCACACCTCCACTATGATCTGCTGCTGAAAGCCTGGAGAGCTAAAGGCCTACTGTATTTGGTTACTGTAGTGGGCAAGGTTGCAGCTTTATTTTTGGTTCCACAAACTCCTTAAAAGCATCTGAGCCTCCACTATCTTAATTCGCATAACAGGATGTGAACCGTTTTAATCATTATATCAATTTGGTGTAGGAAAAAGAGTTGTTTTAAATCAGGAGTACGCTTTCGTCTCTATTTGCTTTGACTGCTGGCCGTCTGTGCCTGCAGGCGGCGGCTCTAACAAATATAGACCAAAGGAAACTCTAGAGACGACATGTTGAGACGAGTAATGTCGTTACTTAAAGATGGCATGTATATATTGTGGCCACTTGTGCTTATACTGTCTGGGGGGGGGACAAAAAGACTAATGAATCTGTTTACATCTCCTGCTATTTAGTTGCTTTAGTTCAGAGCTCAAATTTATCCTGACGTGCAAGCTGCTTTTTCTTCTTCTTCACACTCAAGACATGTCATGAAAAAATAAATAAATAAAATAAAATAGTGTGATAATATCAACTTATGTCATTTTAACAAGTACTTTCTTTAGAGCCTGTTTTACATGGGAAGATAAGCACGCTCATGTATTCGCATATACAAAATAAGTGGAAATTAACTTAAGACTTACAAATGTACAATTTGTTAAATAGCAAAATGCTGTCAAATTTTTTTTCTTTAGTGTAAAACATTAAATAATTTAAGGTCTTGTAATAGTCCTACTTTAGAAAGCAATTGATTAACTTAAATATAACTGCATTCTACTTGTATCAGCATTTTACACTGTATTTCAAATAAAAAAATTTTAAGCTTTTAAAAATTTTGAAGCAAAATTTATTTTGCTTCAAAATAAGATAAATTTACTGATGATTTAGTCAACCTGAATTTAAAATACTAATTATTATTATGAATTAATTTTTTTGTAGTTTGCATATTTGCATACTGGAGTCATTCATGCTTCACAGTTGAATGAACAGCTAATCATTTCTATTC
The DNA here is from genome assembly GCA_032876305.1 of Orestias chungarensis. Classification (NCBI taxonomy): domain Eukaryota; kingdom Metazoa; phylum Chordata; class Actinopteri; order Cyprinodontiformes; family Cyprinodontidae; genus Orestias; species Orestias chungarensis. The sequence continues at coordinate 601,665 of JAVLVB010000835.1, forward strand.
TTATTTATTTATTTATTTTGCATTCAACTCTTTAAGTCTTCAGTTGGAGGCTCTCTCCTGTCGTCCCACATGCGTGTCTGACCTCAGGCCTCCGCTGCATCCTCTCATCCGTCCTTTCCTCTCGACAGATCCGTGTCTGTGCTGCGTGCGCGATCTGGTGAAATCAGAGGGGAGGGGTTGCAAATGAAAGAGAGAGAGAGAGAGAGAGAGAGATCTTCTTCTCTCTGAGCATCCCCGCTCACTCTTCGCAGCTGTGTTCGTCTATATCGCGATGTCTCGCCGTCGCCGCGCTCTCCTGCCGATGTGAATCTGCCATCCCTGCTGATCGCCACTGTGATCCGTGTTTGTCGGGCGCTACGTTGCAAGGATGCGTCCACCTCCTCCTGTCTGCGTCGTGCGCGTCTGTCTGCGTCTCTGCCTCGCGGTTTTATTCTCCTCTGCCGGAGACGGTGAGCAAATCAGAGAGGATTTCCATCTATTGCCGTGTAATTTGCGTGCGTCGATTTATTTAGGACGGTGTCCTGTTTCTCACCAGTTCACAGCGTCCTGCAACACATCCAGAGTTACGAGATCAGCTCTCCTGTTTGGCTGCATCCTTCTAGACACATCAGAGCTGCCAACAAAGAGGTGTGTGTGTGTGTGTGTGTGTGTGTGTGTGTGTGTGTGTGTGTGTGTGTGTGTGTGTGTGTGTGTGTGTGTGTGTGTGTGTGTGTGTGTGTTTATGAGAGAGAGACTGAGAAGTGTTGCTCGTTTGTTGTTTTGAGAAGTTTCTTGTGGTTGAATCTCATGTGTTTCATCATGTTTCCCCAGCATCCTCCAGAGCTCCAGGTTCTGATCTCAGCTGAGGGCCAGCAGCTCACAGTACACCTAGAAAAAAACGAGTGAGTACTTTGAGGACATTGCATCAAAACAACTTCTTCCCGTTTTACTGTCTGATTTAGTTATTTAAGAGCTGCATATAGTAAAACCACAAATTTCAGTAGATTTGTTCAACGTTATCTGATAGAGCAATAAGAAGTGGTGCATGTCACTAAAGATGAAGGAAATACTACACAGTTTGCAACTCAGTTTTACAAATAATAATCTGGAAAGTCCAATTTATTACTGGAAGTCTCTCAAATAAAGTTGGTAGACTCCAAATGTAAGTTATTGAGTCTCACTTTAAATGTATTCCGTGAACCACAAAGAGAACCACAAAAACCAAGAAATGAAGCAGACGGGTTAAGGAGAAGTTTTCAGGGGAAGTTCAATCAGCTTTGGACCTCTGAAGCGTAAGTGAGCATTTCTTAATTCATCATTTGAATATGTAAAGCGCATGTCAGCCTACTGAGACAAGCAGTCAAAAGACCCATGTAAACGCTGCAGAAATCACCCCTCAGGTGGGAATCTATTGGTACGAACTCTCCACAAATAGAGGCAAGAAGAAATCGAATGTTGAGCGAAACACATTAGACGTTCTGTTTACAGTGCGCCACAAGTCATATAGGATCTCAGCTATTTGCAAAGATAGGCAAACATTTGACTCAATTCATATGAAAGGCTTATAGAAACATACGCCAGAAGATTTGCAGCTCTAATTGGGGTAAAAGTGGTCTTACTGTTGAAAATCAGAGGACAGGAGTACGTACAGAGGTCAAATTGTTGCATTATGACTTCCTTATGTCCAGTTTCCCCGTTTTCTGTGTTTTGTCACAAAAAACAAACAAAAAAACCAGCTAATTTATTTCTAGTGCGTTTGAAATAGAATCTTTTGGAGTCATCCACCATCAGAAGACAGTATGGCTGCCCAACGTTTAAAAGGTGACAAAGAATTCAAAATAAATACATATGCAACCGTTTTTTTGTAAAACAAAGATCCATTTTTCTATTTTCTTGCATTGAGTGTATTCGTGGTGGTGAATAATAAACCTAACCCTGGCTATCCTATTGATTTCCAACTTCAGATATAACATGGATAAGTCAGGTTTGACATGGTTTCCAATCAAAGTCATGACTGTAGAGAAAAAAAGGAATTGAGTACAACTATCCACAAACACTTTCTTTCTTTATACTTCCATTCTGCGTTGTTTCTGTTTAAAGCTAAGGTCAGTTTTTCTTTGTTTCTTTGATTTATTAGGTCTACACTTGCTCCGTTTTTGCTTTGTAGCAAAGGTCGGACGCTATAGGCAGCCTAACCAGGGTTGCTTGTACCCCATTTCGAGAACTATGGTGTTAGAGCATCTTAGACATCAAGACCAAATGCTTGTAGCCCCTGTTTGTTTGACCAGATGTTAGCTGTTGCATGAACACATTCATGAGGTCAGGGCCTCCGCGGGCGATGACGAGAGGGGGACGTTCCTGGACGACAGACGTCTGACACCCGATCAGCCTGCCTTGAGCTAACAGGAAGCGAGATTGTGTCTCTCCAGCGAACATCCTGCCATCTGACGGAGTGGTTCGTGTCCGGTGACAATGAGATGATGGTAGAAAGAGAGCTGAGTGTCTCAGGCATTGTAGCAGAAAACCGGGTTTGCAGCATACGACTGCATTCGTTTATCACTTGGATTTGAGCCGGCAGACGAGTGGACAGCGAACCCTTTAAGAATATCAGTGTTTGGCACATTAAGATTCTCACAGATCCACGACTCCAGTTAGTCTGACTGAACGCCACCCACCCCCCGAGGGATTTTCCCCTCTGCTCTATCTGCCCGGCAGGCGGTCACTCTTGTGGCCCTCCTCAAGGGAAGGGGGATTTTCATCAATCACAACCTGTCTGTACATGTGTGGTCAGAAAATAGAGCAGGAACGATGACGGATGAAGTGCTGTGTGAGGTTTTGACATAGATTAGATAAAACTTGTACAATCTGTCCCCCAGAACAGGATGGAGAATGTGTTAACAGGCCAAAGTAATGATTACAAAGTGTTCTAAGAAAGAGGAAATGCAAACTTTACATGAAAGCAAACAAAAAAAAAAGTATTTAGAAACCAAAATTGTGAAAGTTTTTGCTTCTCTGGAACAGGAAAAAGTCTTGACATATTTGAAGTGAATCACCTCTGCTGAAGTTTATTTTATAAATTAAAGAAACTATTGATTTAGGCTTTTTTCACGTGTTCATAATTTCCGAATTGAAGCAGTTGACTTGGAGGGTGAATATGTATCATGTGAACCTTTTTACATTCGTAACGTTCACAGCGTTTGATTCTTAAAGGTTTTATGCAGTTCATGTATTAGGCATGCAGATTAGCAGTAAATGCACTAACAACGCTCTCACACCGTAGTTTCCCTGTTAAACAGCATCCGCTCTGCACGCACAAGTGCATTCTTGTTTCTGAAGGTGGAACTCAAAAGTTGTGTTTGGCGGCAGAAAGTTATCTTTTAATGTTACTTATTGTCCTTGAAAAAGCAATGGAACTCAAACTCTCTCCTATGCTTTGTTAAAAAATGTAAAAAAAATTACACCTACATCCCAGAATGCATTGATTTGCCACCATTGGATTGTGGAAGGGTGTACCTAATAATCTGATTTACCAATTTCCTGTATGAAACAGTAGTTTTTCTTTAAGTTCTTTCAGGAAAGAGTTATTTTAATTTTAGGTTTCAACGTATTGTTTTAGCGCTTTATCCCTCTCAATCACAAACCCTGTTTATCCCCTTTGTTTCCCAATAAAGAATCCCAAAGTAGCAAACTTTGTTTGGATTTTTCCTGTTATGTGGAGACACAAATGGCTGCGAGACTAAGAGCTTGGCTGGGGAAGACTGCAGTCTCTGTCAGGGGTAGATTAATGTTTTTTGTTTTTTTTCAGGAGCAGCCAGATGAAATGCTGCCAGTAAACACTGTCACGGTAGTATCCTAGCTACATCTTTTTTATCATGTCTGCGCCCAAGACTGTGTTACCCAGTCAGCAGACAAAGGATGGGAAAGCCAAAGCGGCTGTGAAACGCTCTTGATGTCATCCTTTTTTATTTGTCTCCTGTGACGTTTTAGAACTAGCCTTTTCAGGCCGTACTCATTTTCCTCCCTTCTATACCGCGTCTCTTCTTTGTCCCACGAATCACTGCAACAAAGCATGGAAGAAGAGTGTACGTGAATGTTTGTGGGCATTGGTTTTTCTCCGTGGCTGGAGTCCAAACCCAATCCATTTCTGTCCGCCTCAGTATTTCTTCTCAGTGTGTGTGTGTCTGCACAAGCTTTTATCTTAATGAAAGGGCACAACACACTCATGTCAGGCTGATTCAGTTAGGGGCCAGGTATGGCCCAGAGTGTGCGCTGACTCAGAGTGCAGGAAAGGTAATGCAAATACACAGCAAGATGAAGAGGAAGCGGTGTGAGAGGGCGTGTGATGGACCGGAGGAGAAGGGTTGAGCCGGGACGGGTTGTGAGGAAAGTTGTGACAGTTGGGGTCACTTTGGGCGTGAGTTATATCTCTGTGGTTCAGATTGGACCCGTGTGGATATTCCCACTTCCTCCCCAGCCTGACTTTCTCTGTTCTTCAGTTTAATGCCCTTCCTGCGTATCATTGAGTGCATGAACCTGAGTAAAGCACTCCCTTAGGAAGCAAAGCCATTGTCTCTCCTCCTCACTCTTGTCCTGTTCCTCTTGTCTGCCCTCGCTTTGCATGTCTTCCATTGACCAGCTCAGAAAAACTGGATTTCTCTGATGCCTCCCAGGTCTCTAGTATAAATAAACGAGGCCGTCAGTGAGGATCTAGGAGCCAGCGGCCACACGCAGACAGATGACATCCACGAACTGACGTTTTTTTACGGACTCAGCACCCAAAGAGAACATAAACAAAGGACCCGGATCCGACAGAGCGGTCAAAACAGATGAGCGAGGTCTCTGACTCTGCCGTGTCTCGTCTTTGTCTCGACCCAACATCCTCCCTCTGCAATAAAAGCCTCTTCAGCATCCATTGCAGAAATGTGTTTTTACTTTGCGTCACCCCCCCCCC